>VZRF01009222.1:134201-276430 GCA_013396875.1 Vireo altiloquus | reverse complement strand
TTAATATAATATAATATAATATAATATAATATAATATAATATAATATAATATAATATAATATAATATAATATAATATAATATAATATAATGTAAAGCAAAATTGCTCAGGCAGACTTTTTTTACAGGTTCTGTGTTCTGAATTATACAAAAATAGAGGCTAAACTAGCCACTTACTGAGAGGTGACAGAAAGTGATGAGCAAATGATGCTGTCAGAATATTTGCTGGATAATGTTCTTTATTCTCTTTATACCAGATTCTCCTTATTTTATTCTCTTCATACTGGATAGATCTCTAAATGATAGAAGATCATATGGCACTAGTTCATTCACTCATGCAAGCAATATTGCACTCCTGGAGAGTGAGGTTCTATCACTCTTTTATTGAGATGCATTGTTATATCAGAAACTTTTGTGAATCTTTAACCTACGCAAAACACAGATTAAAGCTTTTGGAAGGAGATGTGATTTTCAGAGCTGTGGCTTAATAGCCCATTGTTTGAAGTACAGTAGAGGAGTCTGATTTTCAGGAATTACTAAACATCCTTCTTGAACTCATACTCCACAGTGATATCTTGATTATCTCAGATAATCCTGTGGTCAATATCCTGACATTTAGAACATCCAAACAGTTTAGCAGTTGTTACATATGTTCTAGCAGTAATATTCTCAGTTAAATGTGTGTCCTAAGATTATATTGAGATTTGGGTGTTGGCTTTTTTAATTAGGGAAATTCACTGGCCTACAAAAACAGCAGTTTTGTTTTCTTTATGGAAAGTGTATGAAGAATCCTACATCTGGCATCTCAGATCTTATGTTTGATTAGCATAACATACATTATTAAAGAAAACAGCCTCTTCATTTGCTTCATCTTTCAATTGCAAATTCTGTTCAACAAGGGCTTACGAAGAAATGTGAAATATCGTTTTGCTGTATTGTGTTTGGCTCTTAAAATTTGTAGAGCACTAACTAATGTTGGGTTATTTCAGCTGCTATGGCCAGGAAATTAATTAATGTATTGTTCAGATGACAGAAGATGAACAAATCAATTCTTATGCATATTTTACATTTGAAAATAAAACCTTTTTCTGAGTGTTGGGGATAAAACAGAATTTTTATTTGTTGTTCTTTTTTTAGCTAGGACTGTGCACACCTTCTTTATTGGTTTATGTTCAGACCTACCTACTGAATAAGACTTTTGCTCTCTCCATGCCATCCACTGTAACCTGACAATTTACCATAGTTTAGGAAGGGTATTCTCCAGTTTAGTGTTCCCACTGAAACTACCTGCCTCTCACTCACTTCCCTCTCCCCCCTCCCCCTGCCGGTGGCTGGTAATGAGAACTGGAGGCACAAAAGGTAAAGGGCACAGGTTGAGATAAGAACAATTTACTGGAAACAGCAATGAGATAAGAAAACAAACAGTAACAACACCAATGACAGCAGACGGCAGCTCAGAAGCGGGCTCTTCCTTATTCCTGGAAAATGATATCCTGTGGTATATAATATATATATTATATAATAATATATAATATTATCATATAATATAATAACCTCCGGGTCCTGGCCATACCTTTTCTGGCTACTGCAAAAATGAACCCTGTCCTGGCCAGAACCAAGACACAGCTATAGCGACAGGTTTACCTTTCAGTGGCAGATAGAGATGGACAAAAGCTTTGAGTGTTGTAGTCATTCTTTTTCTAAATCATCTATTTTAAAAACAAGTGCAGAATGCTAGTGGCCAGCCTTATAACAGTGTGAGAAAAAATGCATGTGTGCAAAAGTGTTTCGGAACTACCAATGCGAAGCCTGACAAGAGAGAGATTACTCTTAATCTTGGTTTTCTGTTTTCCAGGTGATGCTTGCCATTTCATAATTTCTAAGATTTATACCACACCTTTCTGTGTGGTTTTTTTTCCATTAAGGACTATATTTAAATCTGAAATTCCTTTAGAGATCAAAAATGGACTTGGATTTGTCCCTTACCTACAACATGAACTTTTAAAATAAGATACGCCCTGCCTTCTGCAATTTGTCACTTAAGGTTTTGCTGAGCTAGACATGGAATCTACATATTTAACAGTCACTAATTTCTCCAGTCTCCTGTTTATCTCACTTAAGCTTCACACAGTAGGTGGGTGTAGAGAGGTACATTGTAAGCAACCTCACTCTTGACGAGGCAGAGAGAAGGAACAGCTGTGCCAAAGAGATGGGTATAAAGGGGTGTGGGTTAGCTGGCCAGGCAGGACCAGGCTAGGAATAAATGAGAGGTCTCTCAATAGAAGTCTTTTAGCATACCACGAGGGGAAAAACCCAGAGCAAAATGAAGACTAAAACTGAGAAGAAAATCGCTGCAGTGAAAAAATCTGCGGGGAGTGTCAAATGAGACTTTGTATCTTAGCTCACTCCTCCCCCAAATGAAAAGATTATTGCAACTCCTGAGGAGTACACTGCGACAAGTGGGCAGTTCCACGCCTTAGCGATGTCTTCAGGCAAGACACATCTGCCACTTCTTGCTTTGGACTTGCCATCCATTAGGTTTCATTCATGGTCTATACTTCCTATATTTGAGAGGTGATGACCAGTCAGTCCCCATCGACTTTTGGTTTTTTTGCTACTCATGATTTTATAAAGCTTTGTCATATTTTTTCCGAGCTGAGCCCTTTTCAGGCACAAGAGCCCTAAGTCTTGACTGCTCCATGCATGCCAGCTGCTACACACCCTATTGGTACTGCTGCCCCTCTCTGTACCTCTCCCAGCTGCACTGTACCCATTTTGGAGACAAGGGACTCACCTGCACATAGGAGTCATGATGCAAGGTGGGTTTACAGTGGGGAAAAGCTTGGTTCTTTTCTTTCTCTGTCACTTTTCCTTACCTAATAATTCCTATAATTTTATTTGCTACTTCAACTGCTACCAAACAGTGAGCTGATGTTTTTTTAGTTCTTACAGTCATAGCTTTCAGACTTTCCCTGTTTGTCACTTTTCCTGTGATGGTGGTCATCTCTGAAAACCCTGATTTTATATACTTGGAGATTTTTCCCCTCATTTCTGAAGAACCACTCACCCATGGCTATTTTTGAATCTGCCACATACTAATTTCATTTGATATTCTCTATTTCTTGTATTGAAATCTGAAGAATGAGTAAACCTCAAAAAATATGTTCAATGGATTAAATTATCCTTTTATTCTATTACCTTGTTTAATAAACAAGTCAAGCTAATGCATTCCACAATGATCTGATGGTCAAACTGTGAGTAATTTTTTAGAAAACTTTTAGGATTTAGGACTTTTTAAAAAGTCAGTGTAATAACATTTTTATGCAACTCATAAAAGTAGCAGGAAATAATATTGGAAGGCGTCATCTTCATGTTTCTTAAAAGATTCCCTCAAAGAAGTATAGGACAGAGTATATGCTGATGTGTTATCCTAAATTAACAGCTCTGAGGCAAGAAAACTTCCTTCTAAGCTTTAAAAGACACTATGGGACACTATGAAAGACACTCCTGAGAAAGAGTATTCTACAAACACAACTGAGCCTGGCACAGAGTCACTCTAAACATCTGTTTGGACAAACATTCACATTTCTAGCTTGCAAAATCAAAATAAATATTTTATTCATTATTTTGCCTTCATTTTAGTTTTGTGAAGCTGAAATATTAGAAAATGGTCAGAAAAGCTCCTCTTTTGCATGCTTCTAATACAACCTAAAAGCCCAATATATTTTGTAAAATGAATCTTAATCCTTGATACCACATTTTCATTTTAATTTCTTATGTATACTTCCATCATTAATTGTGACATATTGTTTCCATTAGCTATAGTCATTTCCCACAAAAGAAAATTATTAAACTGGCAAACTCTATTGCATTGTAGAATGGAGTTTGCAATACATGTTTGCAAAAACTCGCATATAATGCTCAATCTCTTTCCTCCTGACATCAAGTAGCAAGGAGACCTACTGGACTGGCGCATGCTTCCTATACTACCTCTGAGGGGAGCCATTATCCAACAGTTGTGATCAATGCCAAGAAACTATATCTCTCCGATCCTTGCAGCATTACATAGGCCTGATTCGTCTCCTGTTTAACTGATGTGAATCAGAAAGAGGCTGCAGCCACATAGCCTTCGTGGTATATTGCAATAGAACAGACATAGAATATGACTAAAACCTTTGCAGCCCAATCTGTTGCTTTCAGTATGGTACAAAAATGAGAAAATGTGAAATGAAACTGCGTAGAAAAAATAACTTTAGTTTTTCTTCATTTCAATATCTGGTAGTGTGTGATTTTGTAAAACTCATTCAAGATAGGAGACATTCTTAGCTACTCCTAAATTGGAGCAAATACAACTAAACCATTATAGAACATTACTCTTCACTTCGATGCTTGTTTTGATGGTACTCTACACATTTATCTGAAGTTGAAGACATATTCTGAAGTTTGGAATTTCATTTTCAGTTGAAACCCAGAGCGACAAGCATAATTTTTTAGCCCATAGCTTCATTTGGAAAGGTGGAAGAGAGATGTAGATGAGGGTAGAGGAAGAGAGATGAAACAATTCAGCTAATAGATGGGGAAATGGTACATAATCATTATTGCTGTGTTATGACTGATGTTCACAAAGAAAATATCCCATGCCCTTGTGTGCTTTGCATTACTTTTTAGACTAGTGGAGATTGGTTTGCAAATGTTTTTAAGTACTTAATTGTCATTATATACTCTTAGAAATATAATTGGTTTACTGAGGAGGCCAACAACAACAGTACTGAGAAAATTACCTTCTTAATTACAATCATCTAAGAAACACTTTATGAAAACTCTACAAGGAATGGGCAAATTATATAGTTAAAGGCTGCATTGTGTGTGAGAGATTAATGAAAGCTTTTCCTTTACATTGAACTATTTCATTTACTATTGAAACTACTTCATGGGATATTGAAATGCAGACTAAATGTGCCTTATTGGTTGCAGTGAAGCCTAGAGGGATAGAAGTAAGAAAACTGCCCTTAAAAGTGGAAAACATCATATATTTGAAATATGCCTGTGTTTTTCATTATATTTTCTTCTTTAATATATTTTATTTTATACTTCCTAGAAGGCAAATGAATGAAAAGTTATCTTCAAATTAACTTTGGGGTACATGCTTTTCAAATTATTCTAAAAGAAATCATAATAAATTGTTTCATTTTCACTGTGTAGATCCTGCTGATTCTTAGCCAGGCTCAACAACAGTGTGACAATGCCAAGAAGTGCTTGCTGAGATCTATAGGATGAGGACAAAAACCTTAACAGAGTAGTTGGTGTGGTTAGTAATTATTTTCTTTTTTTTCTCAGAGATTTTTTTTTCCTAATGAGGAAATGTCAAGAGATCAAAGGTAATGATGCTATTTCATGTCCCCAGTCTCCTTATTTCAGATGTGCACAGCAAACCTAGAGCAGACTAGAGGTTGTGTCTCTTTCCTTCTATTTAGAGATCCTTAACAATGTTAAAAATTGTGGGGTTTTGCGAGGAACGGAGGTACTTATGTTTTGGAATTTGGACTCAGACCACTACTAGATCATTTCACACAGACTTCCAAAAAACTAGAAACCCCAAAACCCAATCATATGATAACTTCTGGCTGAACTCCTGCCCAACTTGAACTAAAGTCAAACATTGCTTTAGCTAAACTAAATCTCTCTTGGTCTTGGCTTTCAAATAAAACAGTTGTTATTTTTGTTTTGTTTTTTTCCCTGTTAAATGAACAAATCTGCTTGGGATGTCCTTAAACGTCCGTGCACTGATTCACTGCAAAGTAATAGTAGATGACTAAGAAAAATGATCTGACTTACTGATTACATGGCTGGAGAGAGTGAGTAAGAAGTGCACTCTGTCCCTTGGCTGTCATACACTGCTTTACCATATCTCCATTAACACCCCAGTGAATGTGTTGATTACTGCTCTGGATTCTCTATTTAATAAACTGTATGAAACTCTCGCTGGAAAAACAAATTAGTAGTTTGGCTTATCTGTTTTTATCTCGGCACAATGATGCATTTTTCCTAATCAGCTGATTTGAAGCAAAATGAGGGGATAAGTTTTATTTGAAGTGCACTGATGTACTTGCTGCATACAACTATACAGCTCTTTGCTCTCAGCTTGTGCACTCAAAATTTGGACAAGGTTTGCATGGCCCACCACCAAAAGAACATATTACAGTAGGTTTTTTGAGTGCTTGAAAGGCAGGCAATGACCTAAGACTAGAATTTTGTCCAAACCTAAAGATCTGTTCCAGTATATTCCAGTCAATCCTTACCTTGGCATTTAGGACTAAAGGCAGGGATTCAAAGTTTGTTTTTATTTATGAACATTGTGTGGGAGACCTGCAGAGTTTAGAGCAGAATAACTTTCAAGTCTATGGGGATAAATGTGCCATGTGCTTCTGGAAGAACCCTGATGGTTTTCTCACATAACTGTTTCTATATTCACAAATCTGTAAGTTTCTTGGAAGCCACCTTGCCATGAGACAACACGGGGAGAGGCTAAATATCAAAAGACCTAAAATTGTAACTTGTAGTAAAATGGATATAGGCCAGCATTAAATTCAAGTTATAACATATCAGCATTTAAAATTTGGAGAGGAAGACACTGCACTTCAGATTGCAAAGAATTTTTGGAGCAATGATGAAGATTTTACTGTAATTCCAAGTCACATGCCTGTAAATTGCCTAACAAAGGTCTTATTATTCCCCTTCTGGTTTATTTTCTTCATGTCATGAAAATTGAGGTTGAGATGCTTTATTACTACTTAAATGTTGAGATAGAGTAACAGAATGATTTGGCTTTGAATACAGACAGACAGGTGGTATGGATCTATTTGGTTCCTATTGAAGAGTGCTTCCAGCAGCTGCTGAAATGGAAAGCAAACACATGAGTCTTGAGATGAAGGAACAGCTTAAGCCCAGATTTGTAAATATAAAATTTTTATTTCTTTTCCTTGCTAACTCAAAGATTATTCTTGCCAACTTTTCAAATGAGTTATACATATGCATGAAACATATGTATGTGCTTATTCAGGTCATAAATTGCGAACACCCAAACCGTGAAACAAAAGGAGGCAGTAACTTTTTACAGTGTTGTCTAACAAGGCACTATTCCATTTTTAAGAGAGAAAATGGATAGGGTCAAAATCCATAACCAGTGAAACCAGCTGAGCAAGCCAAATAATTTTCTAGCGAATTGAGCTTCACCTACTGGTGCATTTATTACCTTAGGAAAGGTAAACAAAGACATCTCTATTAAACTAACTTACTAAAAGTGTTACAGTTTCATAGGTATTGTTTCTCTCTCATTTATTTTGTTCCTTTATCTTCATTCTCTTCTACTTAGTCATTAAAAACCAAGGGCAGGAAATGAAAATGGTTTAAAAAAAAAAAAGGTCAAAGGAAAAAAAGGCAAGAAGAAGTAAATGCAATAATTGTAAAATCAAAACCTAAAAAGTAGTTGATTAAAAATTGTAGAGTAAACATTAAGTTTTTTTAATTTTTCTTGAAACATACTTGCCATTTTTCATCCAGTCCTGCTGCCAACTTTCTGACTGTGCAGTACAAACAGCTTTTCAGCTACTCCTACAATGGTGCATTCAGAAAAAGATGCATGTGCTAATGGCACCTGCACAGCCACTCATTTATGGCAGTCAAGGAGCAAGTGAACATGCCAATCAGATAATATATGCAGGTTGGATAAATATATATCTAACTATCTGCCTGCGTGTGGTACTATAGCTAAAGTCAAGGCAGTGGGGTAACATGGAGGCTGATATGTTCTCCAGGGTACATCCATTTTCTCCATAGCAGGAAATTGGTTTTGCAATAGTAATGTGTAATTGACATTGCCAGTGTAGTATAAAAAAATTGCTAACCTTCTTAGCTTTAGTTTCTGATTCAAAAAAAAGAAAAATTAATCTGAAGCAGTAGGCTTCTCAACGTCATATCCCTTTAATTCTTTCTCTTGTAATAGAAATATATGCAAATATTTTAATATATCTAGTTATCTGCTTGCATTAAATGTATAATATGTGTGTGTACATATATATACATATCTACATGTGGGTATAGTGAGTATATTTCTTCAATGCAAGCAGATGACTACAACAAGAATATTAATCTCTGAAACTGAAAATATTAAGGCCTAGGGGATATTGACTAGACATTCTATTAGAGTTGTGAAATAATTTTTGCCACCAGTATTTCTAATGAAGACCATCTGCAAATAGCTTTATTTTTGGTTCCAAAAAAGCATTTGAATTGTTTTTAATCCAACTGAACTTTTCAGGGATTAGCTATTATGTTCTCATTACTCCTTTCACTGACAAATAACTTTCAGGAGCAATTCCATCATCAAAACAGTTCACCAAGCAGAATATTTTGTTTCATAAATGGGAAAAACAAAACCAACGAAGAAACCCAAACACCAAAACCTCCAAAGAAATCACAAAAACAAAAAAATCAAAGGCAATCTTCTACCTCTCTATAAACCGAGTTTAAAATTCTCTGATTTAAAATTCTGTGCAGTTCTAGGTAATAATAGTAATTTTGACAGGGTGGGATATCCAGAATAGTCTGGATATAATATTTTACCACTTTTTTAAACACTAGGCTGAAAAAATAACTGGGAGAGTCAAAAACATATTTGTGGTGTTTCTGATTGATTCGTTATTGTCTTTTAGGAATTTACCTAATTGTTTTAATTTTCTTTAGAGGAAATGTAAGCAAAATTAGAAAATGAGTGTATGATGCATATGGAAAAAAGAACAGAAAATCTGTAGGCATTTCCATTCTGACCTTAGGGAAACTTAGCTTACTCTTTGACTAAAGGGTTTTCTGGATTCTCCATAACTGTATTCTTTACAGAAGATTATATCCTTTTATTGATTCACAGGAAGCAGAGGAAAGGTGGCATTGCAGTAGAATGCATATGAAAGGCATGAGTATCAACTGATGGCAAATTCCATTTTTTGCCATGCAACAAAACTTCCATGTTCTCAGTTCTGTGTCACTGTTAGAGGAAATACAGAAATTATACCCAGAGGTACAATGCTCCTTCGTTCCAGTCTGTGCTCATTTTCAGTCAGGAAGTCTGACAAAAATAGTCCTTTTGCAATTATGATCCAGAAATTTTAACTTCTAGACTTAACATATTATTTATAGTCTTACAGTGGGTTTCTAATTCATTCAGCATTAATAACAAACCAAAACAACAAAGCAAAAAAAAAAAAAAGAAAACGGAATAAAAACAACCCCTGTCCCCAGCCTTAATATGTCTATGAGTAGGTTCAAAGTTCAAGTAATGGAAAATGAAATACTTCACTGAAGTCAAAATGAAGTTACAATGATGTACTTGAGATGATACACTTCTACCAGACTGAACATCGAAATCACTATTTCTGTTATGCGTTACTGCAATCCACTGGTAAAGTGGTGGTAAGATCCACAGAGAATTGAGAAACACCCTGTTTTACTTTACTTTGCAGATCCATAAGTCACCTCTGAAGTTATCCAGGATTGTCTATGCTTCATTCTGCATGATATGCCTTTGTATGGTATCTGCTCTGCACTTACCTCCTGTCCTTCCCCATCCCATTCACCCAGCAAGAGATGTCTAGCAACAGCCCTGCCTGACCTGACTGTGTCATTTATGCCTTGCCACTCAACAAGGCCATTTATGCCTTGCCTTGCACTCCCTGGATGCAGCTAGGAACTTGGTCCAGAATCCTGAAGATCAGCAGTGTGGTGCAGCACACTTCAGCCTGCTGGAAATCTGGGAGGAGAGAGCCCTGTAGTGTGTATGCATGTGTGAGAATGTGGGAGCTGAGATCCTCCCCAGTGCTCTGTGCTGGGAGGCAAAACACAAGTCAAAACCAGACACCTAATTCTTGCAAGAATCACACAAAAAATGCTGTGACAGGTGAAGTAAGTGCTTTGCTCTCCTCATTTGTGTGCAAAAAGCAAAACCCTTAGTGCCAGACTCTGCAGACCAACATTTGCAGGTCCATGGCTGCCTAGAAGCCTCCCACCACATCAGGTCAAGGAAATGGTCAACAGTCCTGGGATATTTGTCAACAGAAACCAAACCATGCTTTTCCACGGCAGCTGAGCTATGTGCGTCTGAACTGCTTCCCCTGGTTTTGGTATCCATCTCCTGGCCTGGGAAAGAGACATGTCTGTGGCTTTTGGGGGCGTTATTTGTCGTGGGGCTCCCCTACCACATCACAGCATTGTGGATGGGTGACATTGGGAGAGGGAGGAGCCACGGGGCCATGCAGCATTGGGAACCTAGTAGGGACTGGCTCTACCCTAGCTGTAACTGGTAGTGGCTGGTCCAGGCCCACCTCTGTATTTCACCGTGCTGTGCACAGGTTGGCACATGATGGCTGTGTAGAATAACTACTGACAAAATAGCATTGGGTGAAGGCTTGTGGTGCCAGTCAGCAGCGCAACAGGGTGGTTGGTGCCTGCTGTCCTGGGTTTTGTATGTGGCTGTTTGCTAGGCAGATTAGGTCATCTGACAGCCTGGAAGTTGGTATTTCATTGGCACTGCTGGAGCAGAGTCTTCACGTAAGGGAGAGAATTCAGAGAAAACAGGAAGTGAGGAGGAATGTATCATTTTTTCAACACAAACAGCAGGCCTGCCTGCTGGTCTGGAACTTTCCACATTTTTTATAGGTTACAGGAAGCTCCAGTTCCTTCAGGGCTCTGAATGCAGGACCAGATGCAGGACTAGTGTGGAAGCTCATGCCCTAGCAGGAAGGATACAGGTTGTGCCCACTGTAGATGAGGTGTGCATGTGCCAGGGCATTTTTGAACATTTTTGAGAGCCTGGAAAATAATTGCACACAGCAGTGCAGGGTCTGTCTCCTGTCTTATTGGATATACACTGGCAGACCAGGAAAATTCCTGGGGATCATCCACACTAGTGAGCATACAGAAAAAGAGGTTTCCTCCCTGGGATTTCAGCTAGGGCATGGTGCTGTGTGCAGAAAGAACCGGACACTATGTGCATTGTCAGAGAATTTGGCCTCAGGGGAGCTAACGGGGATGCTGTGACAGGATACTGCAGACACAATGACTTATATTTCCAATCAGGATTAATAATTGTTCAGGCCATCAAACATAAATAGATTGTGTTTAGACAAATGAATTTTATATCAAGCTTTTGGTCATATGTATTCATGTGCTGCCACATCAATTGAAAGCAGGATGAGAGCCATCAAAGCAGCAATAGGTTATGGGCAATCTGACCTGATGGGTCCTGGGAAAAGTGTAGGTTTCAGTGCTGAGTACACAAATCAGCCACGCTAAGCCTGCATGGGAAAAGAACAGCCAGAATATATTGCTCATCAGTATGGCATGAGATGAGTCAGTCTGAAGTTTATGCACTCACACAGTGGGCACGCACACTCTTCTAGGTTTTGGGGTTGATTTGTTTACTAATGTTCTTATGGCTGTGTTAGCAACACCATGCCTCAAAGTGTCTGAATCTGTTGCTGTCACCAAAACAATGATAACCAGGTACAGAACTCTGTTTCTTTGGAGGAGAAGGATGCCATAGGGACAGAAATCACAGATCTACAATGCATCGAATAAGGCAGAGGAGAATTCTCTGGTTCTGACAGATCTCCTCCTTGGGTCCAGAGGTGTGATGCTTATTTTCCTTTTCCTGCTTCTGAGTCATACAGGTTCTTTCCCGCCATGATTAGGTGGGAAGCACACTGCCCGGGCTGACATGACACTTGTATAGGTGCCCTCTCTTCATGTTGTTTATATTCACTTTGGCTCTGAAAGAATATTTGGCAAAAGCCGTTAATTATGTGCTTTAATAGAGAGAATTTGCTGTAAAATGCAATTATGAGATAAGCTGAAATATATACAGTAAATGAAAGAAGTTTCTATTACAGCAGCATAACTTACAGCTACAAAGCTAACTGTGCTTGTGAAGTCATTGGAGTAGCAGTACAACACAAATTGAACGTGAAAATTTGGCTCAGACATGTATATCTCATTCCCAACTTTTAGAATTCCATGGAATTAAACTCTAAAACATTTTCACACTTCTGTTAATGAAAAAGCTTAGAATTTTTGTTAGTCACAGTTCTAAACAGATAATTGATTATGCTGATGAGATTTTTCAAACTCCTGATTTTTAGAGTAAAAAAACTGTGAGCAGTGTGAAAAGTGGATTTTCCCCTCTATTTGCTATCTCGTTCAGTAAAAAAGCTTGCCAGAGCTCAGACAGGCTGCCAAGATTGCACAAGCTAAGCAATTCACAAACGTGGGCACCACACCTGTGCCTTTGCAGTCGAGGCAGGGCATTGGCATCCCATTTGGAGGGGAAACAAGAGGAAACCATTTCTGACTCACTGAGACAGGTGGAGGAACAAAGCAGTGGCTTTTTGGCTTAATCATGTAATTGACTAGCGGAAGATTTTTATTGCCAAAGGATACACTCTATTTGTGATCAGCTCCACTGTTGTTGGCTAAAAATGAATATTTCTCCTTGATGTTCCATTGACTTATCAGCACACTAGTGAAGCCTTCTTCTAGTGTTGGCTTAGTTAAGAGGGCCATCTTTCTAGGTCTGATCCAACAGCTGCAGTCAACAAGATAGGAAAAAGAGTTAGTCACCAAAGAACCACTACACCAAGATACAGAGCATTTGTTACAGCCTTAAGTTATGACTCAAACTGATGGCTAAGAAAAAGATCCCTACATTTCCCTTTGCTCTTTAATTATTAATTTTATTAGAAATATTAAAAATAGCCCTGTTCCAACTTCTTGAATTAGAAAGCTTTTGTTTCCTTCAAGCCAGAAGTTTTTACAAAAGTAAAATATTTGAAATATTAGCAAATTTAGGTAAAAAATTATTAAAGAAAGATCAGCACAGTAATAAGATATTATGAAATTATTGAAATTAAGTGCTCCATCTGCATTCAGGTCACACATTTTTTTGATTTTTAATTTGTGGAAACCATTGAGATTTTTGACTTTCATCCTTACCCGAGAGGAAAAAATGCAAGAAACTCAGAACTATCTGCAGTAGGAGAAGGCAGTTTCCTATCCTGCTTCAGTCCCATTTGGTTGCTCTCTGTTGTGAAGTTATTTGCAACAGGTGACTTATTCTTGTAATTTATAAAGGCCCTCTAATAGAACAGATGAGATGAGGCAATGGAAGTTGGTAAGTACTTCCTGAGTATGAAGACCAAAGCAGCTCATAACTTGTGTTCCCCTCCTTCCCTTCTGCTCTATTCATTCTGCAAACTGGCGTTATTCCTTGTATTTTTACTGGGCAGAGACAAGTTAAGCACCTCCTAATACATAAGTCTCAGCCACACTCAGGGACCTTAATGAAGGCTAAACTTCCTGCAGACTAGGTTTCAAAACATAAGTATATTTTTGAATGCAATTAAAAATCTTAATAGGTTTCCCAAAGTCAATCCAGAATAAAGAACATTTCTCTTTGGCAACTTGCAAATAATGGAGAAAATTCTAACCACAATGTCTCTGAAGCTATCCCTAGAGTCAAACTGGAATTTTTATTGCTGCATTGCCTTTTTAGTCATGCCACTTTTTAGCACTGTTAGTTTTAGAAGTGAAGGATAAATCTATGAGCAAAATTTTCTGATGCCTTTAGAAGTAACTTATTCAGCCTGTGTTGTTTATAAGCTGTGGTTATTCCATTTCTTTCAAACCTCTGCATTGCTAAGGCTTCCAGGAAGTTGTCAGTGCTATGGCATATATTGACAAGTAATGTTATACGCTGCACTAAGGATGGTTGTCATTCCAGGCTGGTGGAACTTATCCACGTTCATGTGTGGTGGGTTGACCTTGGCTTGACACCAGTTGCCTACCAAGTCACTCTATCACTCCCCTCTTCAACAGGACAGGGAGGGGGAGGAAATAAGATGGAAAAAAATCTCATTGATCAAGAAAAAGGCAGTTTAATAAAGCAAAAGCAAAAGTTGCCCATGTGCAAGCAAAGACAGAAACCAAAATATTTTATTCCCTGCTTTCTATCAAGAAGCAATATCCAGTCACCTCCCAGGAAGCAGCGGTTACAATGGAAGACAAATATCATAGGTAATGAATGGCCAAGCTTCCTCCTTTCTTTTATATCTGAGCAGATGTCAGACAGTATGGAGTATCCTTTTGGTCAGTTTGAGTCAGTTGTCCTGGTCATCCACTCCCAGCCTACTGGTGTGGATGCAGAATGTTGGAGAGAGAACGCTGATGCTGTACCAGTTGCAGGAGTCCTTGCAACCAGCTCAGCACCTTATTATTTCTACGTCATATAACTGCTGAAACCAGTTATAACCCCTTCTATAGCAGCATTTCAACTGATACACCTTAAATTTGGACTTCTCTGCATTAGTGAGTACACAAAATTGTGATTAGGTATTTGTAAGACTTTCCGGACTCAGAAAGCTGTAGTGTGATGAGTTTCCTTAAAGTCTATGTGTTTATGAGCTGAAAATGATTTAAAATGTATCTATCTCTTTTTGAGCACAGATATAAAAATATTAGGAAAAAAATATTCTTTGGTTGGTTAGCACCATTAAGTCTGCAAGCACCCTCATTTCTGGGTAGGAATAGGAGTAACAACTACAACCCTCTCCTTCCTGGTCCTCATAAATCATGAATCCTGTGTCCTGCAAGCAAACAGGTTATAAATTAAAGGGACATAAATTTCATGAGTTCTCGACACCGAATATTTTGCTCCCATATGAGAGTCAGTAATAGCCATCAAAACACAAATAACTTGATTTTACCCTTATGCTAAGTGATGCTCTCTCAGGTTATCAGACTCTAAACATGGTATTTAAGATCTATCAGAGTAAAGGAAGTCAAGGGGAAAAAACCAATTCTACTTTAGGACCTGCTGATCAATAAAAACATTTTTAATTATACCTAGAAGAGATTGATTCCATGTTCAAGCTCACATGTATGTAATTCCTAAAAGTTTACATGGACATTTACTCCCCAATAGATACCAAGAGTCAAAGTACTTGTAAGAAAGTCTTAGTCCAAAATTACATGTGCTTACTATTATCCCCTGAGTTCAGATGGTAAAATTTTAAAAGGGAAAACCAATCTAGACCCTCTCTGACCAAGACCATCAGTTTGGTGTGGTTCTGGAGGACTTTTGCCTGTGCACATTTTAGATGCCATGTCTTCATGTATACATGTACATTTGCATATGTGACATATATGCACATACTGGTGTGTGTGTATAAAACATGTATGTGCTATATATATTTGAAATATCTATTTTGCATACAGTTTGTGGTTGGTTTTTGTTTGTTTGTTTGTTTAAACCCCTTATCAAGTTTTGGCATTCTAGATTTTTGTTTTCAGGAGTTCAAGGACGAGTACTGAAAGATGCATGCAGAGCACAAAATGCATTTCTGGGAAGAAAGAGAAGAAGAAAAACAACATTACAAAAGCAAACTACTCCCATGACTTGTTCCTCTGTCTCCCAAAAAGACTTCCTGGCAAACACAATGCACACATTCGTTATAGGGCTATGTCAGGCATATCACTGTCTTCAGAATTTTCCCTCAGGACCTGTGCATGCACACAGCCATGGACACAGTCAAAGTGCCAGTAGATTCCGTGATTACAGTTATGACAGGAGCTGACTTGGATGCATGCTGTGTCAGTTGTTTGATGGGCCAGGCTGTGGCTTGGAGAGCTGTGTTGCGGTATGCAGGGTGTGTTGTTGCAGGGCTTTCAGATGTGAAGAGGTGACTTTGCTTTGTGACCGGCTCAGGGGAGCAGTTAGAGAAGATGGAGTCACAGCTCTTCCCTCCTTTTCACTCCTTGCAGATATAGAAGGAAGTTATTTCACATACCCTGCCATATAAATGACTGCAGATGAGGACAGTAAGAAAAAGCATGATAGAAACCAGGGCATCCCCTTTGGTTTTTTAAACTATGGTTATATACCTTGCATTGTAATTTTTTTTCCTCAATCAGATTTCTATTAGACATTTATGTCTCATTTATTTTTGTTCTGAAACTATTAATCTAAACCTTTAACATTTTCATTAATTTCCTTTGACCTTACAGCTATCCATTATATTGATTTTGTTATATTCATTCTTTGAGGCTTGCTTATTAACAAATTATCCCCAGGCAGATTTCATTTGGAACACTCCCCACCTTTCTCACGAAACATTAATATGTGTAGGGCTTTTTTTGTACTCCTGATCTCCATGAAGCAAACCCACGGCCCCTTTGCAGAAGCAGTCACCATGTTGCCTAGTGGATTGTTGCTAATAAGGGGATACATTTGGTTTGCTGGCAGTAAGTTAAAGTATGGTTTGGCAAATATATTTAGACTTTGATGCTCTGAGTTGTCCTTTCCAAACAAGAGTTTCTGGGTGGTATTTTGAAGTTATGCAGCCTGCTGCTGTTTTCCTGGATATGATAACACTGTAATATGCCTGTTGTGTTAGAGGCCATGCTGTATGAATACTGCACATTTAATGATCTCTTCTTATGAGCTTTTTTTTCCCAGAAGTGGAAATGACAACAAATGAGCTCATGCTGCAAGGACATGTGTACCTCAAGGTACCTCGGAGCGCAGCCAGGGCCTAGAGAGGAGCAAACAGGGCCCACAATGGGAGCTGGCAGAAGGGAATATCTCATCCTCGGCCTCTCTCACAGATGACCCTTGGCCTTCCAGCTGGTTAGCTGGTGAGAGCCTGAAAATGCCACTCCCACACTTTTGGCTCAGGGCTTAGGTGTGAAACCACATAACTCCTTTCTTGCTAGGAGAACTTTCCTGCATTTCTGGCAGGGGCCATGAAGGGGACACTGGGTCCATCTGCCCGGTGCCCCCCAGCACATGCCACCCACAGCCCTGTGGCTGCTTACTGCCACCCAAGGGTTTTGGTCCAGCTCAGCACATCATGGGCACCCACCTACTGGAAGAGGGTGGAGGGGGAATACCAGGAGCCCCAGGGCTGTCCCTTCCCCTGGGGGCATGCCCACAACAACAAAGCAGGGCCTTCCCCAGAGCTCCTGCTACTTCTAGGCCTCCTGGACATTTGGCCTCCCTGCCAACACCTCCCCCCCAGGCATGACATTGGCCCTCATGTGGTCAGGAAGGAGCAGGATCTGGGAGCCCAAAATGCGAATGGGAAGACTGATTGCACGGTGACATGTGCTGAAATGGAGAGATGGTGTAAATGACACCTTCTTGGCGCAGCCTCGCTCAGACTCACTGTGCTTGCCCTTGTAGCTTTGGGAAACCCTTCTTCTCACCTTCCCAAAAAAATGCCCACTTGCAGTACAAAAAACTTGCTCACCTAGTCCTCAGGTACTGAAACAACTTGGCCTTTTTTCTTTAAGTCCTGCCTGATTCAATTTTGTATTCTGTCTTCCAGACAAAGGTGAGACAACATCACTCTCCAAAGTATGTCCTCATATATTTTGGTCTATCTAATGTCTGCCAACAAAGGCTTGCACATGGTCCTTCACTGAGGTGAGGCAGTGCTGTCTCACGTAGAGGAGGCTGAGGTGCAATAAGGTATGCTGGCTTGATACAGAGTCTTCAACTTGAGTAGTTAAGAATAACAGAATTTTTTCTTCAGAAATGGACATTCAAAGGAAATTTTGCTTTTTGCACATCAGCTGCAGCCATAAGCTTCAAAGGCAGAGAGAGGGGAGATAAGGCATTATATAAAAATCCCAGGTCTCGAGATAATGGCATTTCCAAATGTTAAAAAAAAAAAAGGAAAAAACAAAGAAAAAAAATCTGTCTTTTTCAACCTAAATCTTCAGGTTTAGTTTTTAAA
The DNA here is from genome assembly GCA_013396875.1 of Vireo altiloquus. Taxonomy (NCBI): domain Eukaryota; kingdom Metazoa; phylum Chordata; class Aves; order Passeriformes; family Vireonidae; genus Vireo; species Vireo altiloquus. The sequence goes on along the minus strand of VZRF01009222.1, from coordinate 258,592 downwards.
GCATTCCGTCAGAGAAATTCAGCATTTTACTGCAAAACAAGATTTTGCATAGAAATCTATGATGAAAAAAAATCAGTTTAGAAATATGGACATAAAGAAACCTCTATCCTCTAGTCAGTTCAAATATTCAAAATAGTCAATTCAGGGATGAAACAATGCAGGACATTTTTATGGTTTTATCCTATGAATTGTGAGATGCATCTTCACTTTAGTAGCATATTAATGATCTGTATTTTCAAAGTCTAGATGCTCTCTCTCTTTCTGGACAAAGTTTGAGCTCACATCTTGGGAAATTGTATCTTGTGAGTTTAATTTTCATATACTGTTCTTAAATGTACATATATTTCTGAGTGGAGAAGTGGGGAAAACAATAAATTTCAATCCAAAATTTATCACAGTTCCAGCAAGATTTATATAAGATACCTGACTATGCCAAGATCCAGAAACTTATATCTTCAAGAAACTCTGGGGAAGTAATTTCCCCATTTCTGCTGCTGGTGCTCATGAGCAGATCCACAAAGCTCATACCTTACTATGCCAAAATACTGCTGGCAAATATTTTTTTACATGAAGCAGACAGTCTGTAATTAAACACTTGTAGATGGCTGAAGTCAGTGAGTTATGAATGCTCTGGGACATATAAATAATCCCCACAACAAGAATTCATTCCGAAATTTGAGTCAACAAAGCAAATGAGTTCTAAGCACAATTTAATGAAGTCTGCAAGACAACACAGTTATACTTCTCTCTCATTTAAATGGTCTTATGAGAACACTGCACTTATGCAACATCTTTTAAAAGGTGGGGAAAGGAGCAAGAAAGGAACATTCTTCATGTTTTAGTCAAAACGTAACAGTTAATGTTCCTGAAAGCATATCTCAGACTAAAGGACAAGTGTGAAATCTGGAGAAAATACCATAAATTCTTCTGGAGAAAAGATCTGAATATTTCTGCTTTCCCTGCCTCTGAATACCATCCCTCATTTCCACTGATCCTGAGAGACCATTTCGTTCCTACTCTTTAGGATTGCAAGAGTTGGTGCAACTTATATTAGTAGGTCTATGGTAAAGCTGACCAGCTGCTAACTTTGTGATTGTGATTTTGTCTTGTGAACCATAGGTGCTCTACAGCAACAGATGAAAATCACGGGGAGTTTTTGCACTTTGGTTGAGAAGAAGAGCTGAGCATTTCTGGGTTCTGTGCCATGATAATACAGCTAGGTTGCTTTGGGATCTTCACATGGTGATGATCTATCAGTGCTGGTCCAGGATATACATTCTGGCCACTTCTTTGCACATTTAGCACAGGTGCAAGCCTCCTATCCTGATTCTAGTTTCTGAGCAGCTTTCCATTAGGTCAAAATCTGATGAGATATTTACTGTGTAGGTATAGATGTATGTATAATGCCCTTGCCACCCCCTAGGAAGGAAACATGACTCCATGTGTGGGCAAACTTAAAACAGTTTGGGAAACATTGAATATTTGGGTTTGATTTAAAAAAAAATATTTTGACATTTCTGAACTGATTTTTTTTCCTAAACATATTGGTCTCTGAAAATGCCAATTTGGGATGAAAATAGTTTGGAAAATATCAGCCTTTTTCCCTAGGAAGGAAATTTCATCTGTCAACTCACTGTATCATCCAAAACAAGTCAAGGGCAGAAATAAGCAGAAAACACATGTCCTAAAGAGGTACCTTTCTGTCTGTTGCTGAGCCCAAGGTGTTTAGCTTGGGACTATTTGGCAAATGGGAACCATATGGCATGGGCTGCTTGCCTTTTTTTTTAATGGTCTAATTTTGCAGCAGTAGCCATGACTATCATAACAATGAAAACAAAGAAAAACATGGAATTGGACTCAGTCTTAGCACATTCTGTCTGCCCGTTAGGGAAAAGTCCAACCAAAACCTTCACTCCCAAACACACGCTACATTTTCAGGAGGTTTGCCTAGGGATTCATAGCTTCTAGCTCAATTTCACCTCTGCTACCAGTAATTGTATCAGATCTGTTTATGAAAAACAACCTGCAGGCTTCCATATTTTTCTAGCAGGTTTATATTGTATACCACCTTGGAGTTATTCAGTTACAAAGGAAGAGAAAGAAAGTGTCTTTAAGCCAAATTCTTTGTCCTCATAATTTTGGCAGCAGCAGGGGCTTCTGAATTAGCTTTTATAGTTAATCCCAACAGGTCATGCTGCTCTGGTTTCTGACTTCCTTTCACTTTGTGTGACCATTGGCAGTTGTTCAGTCAAGAGGAAACCTGCTTTGTCCTTTCAACCTAGGGGAAGCAGGCTCTGCTGAGTGCTTACCTCCTATTCCTAATGCCAGGGCCTGTGCCGTGCCCTGCATTGGTTTCACTGTCAGCAGCTCTCATCAGTAGTTGCAGTAGGACTTCTTCCTCCTAAATATAGATATTTACAGTTCTTGTTTATTAATGCAGTAAATAGCAGCTAGAGGAATAAAAGTGTATGACTCACCATCCTATCTGATCTTTCCTTCAGGAAACAATTTTTCTGCCTATCAGTTAAAAAGAAAGACTATGAAAGAATACACAAAACAGGCTAGGCATGATACAAACATTTATGGGTCTCTGAGGGTAATTATATTAATATTAGATTGCCTACTTAATAAAGGCTCAGACTTTGATCTTGGACACACAGCTTTGAAATTTCCCGCTATTGTATCTGAATATGAAAGGCAACAGATCCTTTCCTTGGAAAAGTGTCTGCTCTCGCTCCTTCCCTCCACTTCTACAAGGTCTTTTGCAAGATAATTTTGTAGTTACCTCTACAGCTGTTGGATTAATCTTTTCAATTCCACATATTGAGCCTCTGTGCCTTCATCTCCCACTCAAAATAATAAGTATTTTTGAATAAGTCTTGTTTTACAGTACAATCAGTGTTTGAATGGAGAAATACTTTAGGCAGAAGATTATTGCTAACAATCCTTATTTCCTTAAAAAAAAGAAAAAAGAGACTCCTTCTTGGCAGTAACATCTGTGAGAAATGGGATCCTCGCAAACATTGGGGAAAAATCTCTACTGCCAGCTTCACACATCACATTATTTTTCCCTCTGCAGTGTGTTGTCTTTAAAACCAAGAACTAAATGTGAAGATGTAGAAACCAAAAGATTGAACCACAAACCATGTGGAAGTACATGTCATGTACTCACCATGCTGGAAGCGAGGGCCGCAGCACTGCCAAAGTACCGGAAAGCTGGAGGCACGTGTGCCTCACTGAGGTCCCCAGCACAGAAGCCTGTTGCTGGCCAGGCATCACAGATGTGACACTGCCAGACTATTCCTATCTGCAGAAAGCTGAAGGGAGCAGGTTTGTTACACGTGAGACAAGTGATGCTTTAGGCGATACATCTCAATCAGATTTAAGACTGCTCATAAATTCAGAGTAAAATGCGGGATGACATTCAACATGGAGCTGAATGTACTGAGTTCTTTAAAGAAAGTATCTGGACACACTGCTTGATATTTGTTTCTTGCACTCTGGGCATGAAGTATTTACTTTTTGAAGCTTGAAACTAGTGAACTGTGTATGTAGGACAGAGGTGATGGACACAACCTCGGCATATCCTTTTCCCTCTCAGCTCTCTTCCTTCCAGCATAAAAAGCATACCAAAAATCCAAAAAGGAACTGCAAGTGCTTGATGTGCCAGGAATGAAAAGATTTTTCATTTAGTTAATTTTCTATGCAGAATTTGAAGAAAAAAGTGGAAACAACTTTTTTGGAGGAAAGGCAAGCGCTTTTCATCTCCTCTGAGAACTAAAGAAAAATTGAGCTTTAACTTCTCTTGGAAATATCCCTTCTATGAGTGATCTGATAAAATTTTAAGGGACAAATTTGAGCTGTGATGGATGACTTGTGGTTGTGACTTTTCAGCAGAGAGGAGGAAAGGACATTTATCATTTCAGACTCATGGAAAAATCTCATGAAATGAGGAATAGAGTGGTAAACATGAACATGAAATGACTCAGGTTATTTAAAATGCAATGCAAAGCCTAAAAATGTGACCAGTTCCAACTAGGAAGAACAAACTATAAATATAAGTAGTCATGAGAAGCTGGCCTCTTATAAATGGCTCTAGGAATCTGTGGGGTAACAGTACATTAGAATTTTGAACCCAAGTCCTAAATAAATGCTTGACACACTCACTGGATTACATATTTCTGTTACTATTTTTATAAATTTCCTTCTCAGAAGAGTCCATTCTAGACAGGATGTCTGACCTCTTGCATAACTCAGGCCACAGAGTTTCACCCAGCCATTTCTGCATTAAGCCCCAAAACCTGCAGTTGAATCAGAGCCTATCTTTCACGAGGGAAGGATCTCTTACACAGAAGACTCCACCTGATGGTTAGAACTGTGACCAGTTGTGTTTGCTGTTAAGAACTTCTGTCCTGTTCCCAAGCTGAACCTTGCTTCAGTTGATAGCCATTTGGCCTTTATATTCCTTGGAATACTAAATTTAAGGGCTCATAAGTTTCAATTAGTTATTAGGGATAACTGATTCTCCACATTCCATTAACTGAACATAAATACCGGTGAGAATAGATTATAGCATGAGAAACATCCCCTCTTCACACAGTTGTCCACTGTTTGGCACTCTGCAATATCTGGTTCAATAGACAAAGTAATCTGCCGAAGATGAAGGCTTGAGGAATGCAACTGTGCTGTAAAGAAATCTTTTCTCTGCTTATGTGTGACCCACATGATAATCAGAGACATTTCTGGAAGAAAGTCGTTTCTATATACTTTGTATGAAACATAGGTGATCATGTTTATTTAGAATCAATTATTTTAATTATTTAGATTCAATGAGGGGATTTTTTTTTTCAGACTTTACTATGCAACTATCTACATATGTATAATTAAAAAAGCAACTTTTAAGGATCAGTGAGAGAAGTAAAGATATGTCAAGATCTAAACATCTTTTGTTCAGACTTGTTTAAAAAGTTTAGTGGCTACTCTGCATATTGCATGCATTTGTAGTCAAAGTTATTTTTCACAGCTGCTGTTACCCTGTGATTTGCCAAACTGAGGAACAGATTGATTTAGGATTGCAGTCAGATCCATTTGATTTTTTTTTTTTTCATACAAGCTTCTCTTTTTTACCTTTCCAAAATTGAAAATAAATAAGTTCATATGATCTAAGATTTTTTTTTAAATGAAATTCCCATCAATCTTGGGAATAAATCTATTTAAAAAATACAATTCTAGTTTTGGCTACACATCTCAAAGTTTTGCTGCTATATATTTTTCCCTCCAAGAAGTACTTTAGTTCTCTTTGTCTGTATTGCAATTCTTGCAAAAGAAGTGTGCCTATTTCTTTTCTCCAAAATGCTATTAGAAAGACAGCTCATATCTAACAGTAGTATTTTTGTCTTCCTCTGTGAAATTAGTATAAAATAATATGTCATGAGCTTATTAGTGTGCCTGCCTCAGGCACTGCAGACATTGCAGTCTGGAAAGATGCCTTATGACATGCTGCCATGTTTCCTGACAAATTTGTACACAGCCACAAAAGAGTCCAAAAGACAAGTATAGGAATAAATTCCTGCAGATGGATAGAGGTAAAAATAAAAACCCAGTATCTTAAGAAAGGCAGGCACTCTCAGGTGTGTATGAGGTTTTTTTGGTCATTGATAGCAAGCTTTATGTGGATCTATGAATCATGTTCTGTGAAACCATTCGCACTATTTAAAAAACTTTGAAGTTTCTTCTCATCATGCAAGAGGATTTCTGCTCTATGGATTTCATTATTGAGAGGTACCTCCTGCAGGAACTTTTCATTGTTCACCCCTCAGTACCCCCAGCGAGACCTTCCCTTCAGCATGTTACCTATTGTCAGCTTTCCCATGGAATGCAGTGGGGGATGGGGAGAAACCCATTTGCTGCCAAAGGTAATCTGCCCTAGTTTTGCACCATTAACACCCTACTAAACTGTGAGAAAATTGTTTATATGGAGGACATAGGTAACAGAATTAAATCAGATTGATATGATGATAAAACATTTCACATCGATTTTTTAGTTGTTTAAAGTCTCATGTGTAAACATCTTCCAGGACTGTTTAAGTTTTCGAATGGCTGGCGACCCTTGACCTGTAAGCTCATGGATTTTTCTTCCTTAATGTTTTGATAGAGTTGCTACAGAAAAAACATACAGGAAAAACACAATAACCACTTTTGCATGCCAAGTTTATTGATCCTTAATTGATTATGGCCACAAAGAGAGGTGAAATATTACTATGTTTGTTTATTGTGTTAACTCTGCTTACCTGACAGTCACTGATTCTCTCTGCTACCCATGCCATCTCTCTGACGCTGTGAAATTCTCTGAAACACCCTGTGGAATATTCACAGAAATGCCCATCAAGCAAACATGCTAGGAGTGTATAGACAAATCAAAATGTGCTAAAGATTCAAGGAAACTCCTCTGGCTGAACCAGAAAATATACACAGGAAATATATATGTTAGCTAAACCGCAGTTTAGAAACATCTGTGACAATAGCAACAGATTACGGACAGCAGAGCAGTTATACTGGATAATGGAATGAGAGAAAGCACTGATGGCAGTTTTCCTCAGGCCAAAGTTGTCACAAAAAATGATTGATGTTGAAAGTTGGATCTGATGAAATAGGACATTTTGATGAAATTTTATTTAATTAAGAGTACCTCAAATTCTTAAGTAGCAAATTAGAGTTTCTGGCTTCAGAGAACACTTCTAGTTTTAATGTCACCTGAGGTATCTTAATGAAAAGTACAGTTACCAGGACATTAGCTGATTTGGAATAATTCCTAACATTTTCTGATAAGGAAGCTTCAAGTTTTTAGAACTGTATATAATGCAAAAGCAATTGTTGGATATTTTGCTGGGTTTCACTTAATCCCTTGTTGGACTTGTTCATCTCCACTTAGCAGAAACACATACAGACCAAAAATGAGCAAGGGATGTTCTATAATTACCATGTTAATCCAAGGGTTTTATTTTTATCCTGTTTTCACTCTCTTTCTTAGATGTCCTCATTATCCTACCTTAGGCAAGTGAGCACTTCAATGAAAAGTCCTTTCTCTTTTCAGTAACTTGTTATATGTTTTATACATATGTGTTATACTCAATTGTGCTGGACATTATAGTGATTCATGCATAAATATCCTTGATAAAAGAAAAGTAAATATAACAAAATAAATAATTATTTCATTTGCCTCTCCCTCTTTAGTTAAAATACTAACTTTTTGCACTGCCAGTCTTCCTAGGGACTCCTGATCTTAGTCGTTGGCCCACTATGCTAAGTACTAATAAAAATATAGCAAGAAGAAAATCTCTGCCTCAGAATTTAGAGCTGGGTCAAGTTCAGAAAAAGCAAGAAAATTGAGATTTATTGAATAAGAATAATAAGAAAAATTAATCTGTTTTTACACCATTGTATATGTAGATTTTTAAGATTTTTAATTTAAATTATAGTACCTAAATACTTCGTGATGGAACAAAAAGCTCAATTTTTTAAAGCCATATTTCACCAAAGACATTTGGATTATTTCTGGGTATTTGTGAAACTTGTATCTATGTCTCATAGCATCTTTTATATATACCTTATTGCTATGTTTCTGTTGCACTTCTTATCAAAATTAATAAAGTCTTTTTATGAGCCATTTATATGGAACACAGAGAAAGAAATAGGTCATGTTAATGATACATATTTTGTGGATAATTTACACATTTTTGTATACTACATAAACCTCCTGATTCTCCTTTAGCTAACATGTAAATGCAGCTGGATGCTTCTGCATATAAAGGAATGACTTGTGGCAAACAGTTCAAGGACTTTGAGAAAAATTAGTATTTGTAGCACATCTTCCAATTTGACAAGGCTTGGTTCATGCTGGAATACTTTGTTTTCTTTACTCGACATTTTGACTGGGATCTCCTACAGCAGCAAACCATTCTAGTTACATTCAGTATTATTCCATACTAAGACTCCACCCTATTGGTCATGCCTGTTCCACATATGCAACATAATTCAAGAAGTCCCAGGGACCTCATGATAATGTAGAAAAGGAGGGACAATTTATATATGTACTCTAGCTTGAATGCAAATACCAGTAGTTATTGAAAAAACTAAGAAACAGTTAAATCCCTGGAAGAAGACCAAGGAAATGGCAGTGACCTTCAGCACAAATACTGTCCGTGCAGAGTAGGAAAAGAACAAAAATAACAAGGTAAGTCTTATGCACAAACAAAACATGACTGGAAACAACACTGGGTCTGAGATGGCAAAAGGTGAAAGAGGGGCATGAGGGACATATTTTGTTATTTGAGTCCTTCCTTATTCAAAGTACCATGCATGCAGTTTCAGAGTAGGAAGAACTTTAGGGAAGGAATTAAGGAAATGGGTAGTCAGTACTTGTTTAAGGAAAGGGTGTCAACACATTTATAACTGACTGCCAAAAATGCTCTGTTGATAAAGAACTTTCCATGCATATTTGATATTTCTGCCCTCCGAAGAAAATTTACCAGTGCTTCTGAATGGGAATGTTCCATTTTCTAAGCTGAAAGAAGTCATAAATATACCTTAATGATTATTCGGGAATTTAGTGAAAACTGTAGCATTCCACAGACATGTGAGATGAAGGTGTAAAATCAATGCTTATTTTATTTTTTTTTATTCCATTCAAGTAAGATTTGTAAAGGTAAAGCATTTTAAAGATACAATTTGTTAAATGAATGACAATTTTAGGCAGTTTGCTGAGAAAAAATAAACTTTATTGCAGATCCAGAATATTTCTATCAAAAGCTTAGAAAAAATAATAAAATGCTGGACATTTTGAAATACGTTCCACGTTATTAAAAAAAATTCCACTCTATTCAATTTTTGAGCTCCCCCAAAAAGTAAACAAAACAAACAAAGAAAACAGACAAAGGAAAAAGGCATCTACCCTGCCTTGGTGATGTAGGCACCAAATTAAATCACTGGATCTGTGTGATTGCCTCATTGGGAATCTGTAACATGAGAGCTGAGCTCGTTCCAGTCCCGGTTTGTGCGTGGGGGTGATGAACACCCTGTTCACACGAGTGTTGTCCATATATGTCTGGAAATTCCAGCGTGTGCTGACACCGGCCGGCTTCTGCGTGGGTGCAGCTCAGCACTCAGTACAAAACTGGGATGGACACAGCCGCCAAAGCTTGGCCAGAAACCTCCCTCGAGGAATTTCAGGAATGCCCTTAGCATTTATTCAGCAGGAAGCTATTGGCTAAAGTCACACGTCAGCAATTGCATAAGTTTCTTAGCAAAGCAATTTGGGTCTCTTCAGAACAGAGGTGGGCTTCTTGGTTACGTGGGTGGATGATGATTTGTTTCAATTATATTAAATCCTCTAAATAAGATATCAGCTTTTGCATATATCTATTGCTGTTTGCTTTTTGCATATAAGCTAGTGTTGTCTTTTGGCCCCACTGTAGCTGATATGTATTTCTGAAATAATTTTGATGTATTTGAATCTAGCAATAGTCACAATTTCTTCTTACAGTCATCTAGATAGAAAGTCAGATCAGAATGATAAGCAGTCACAGGTTTAAAGACCAAAATTTTACTGTCTTGCTGCTAAAAACAAGCAAGGTAATAAATGATGCAGGTAAATGCAAAGTGACAGACAGTCAATGTTGAAGAAGGACTACAAATTTGCTTCTGATTCCCAGTTACAATCCATTCAGAATGTGAATATGATTTGACAGTGAGAAAAGAAACATAAACCTTTAACTCTGATGTTTGTTTGGGTTTTTTTTTAATAAATGTCTGTATTGGTAAATGGATAGATTAAGTTACCAAAAGATGTAAAATTTCGAGACTGCCCTTAAGTAGCTGCATGGGGAAAGTGGTCAAAGAAATACAAATAGATTTTCAATGTCTTACAAAAGTGCCTTCCTCTGGTTTACTCAGGGCTCGTTACTGTAAATGCTGTGCACTTGAACCTAAAGGCGCTAGTCAAATAACTTCAATGGTATTAATTGTGTATAAATCTAAACAATCTGCAAAATTCTCCAAAGATTTGACACCTTGCAAGTTCAAGGATTTGCAGCAGCTAGTGTACAACCTAGGACACAGAGAGAACTATTGGCAAAAAGAAGCTTTTCTGTCTTTTTCAGAGCGGGCATGATCCACAGAGAGATTTTCTGAATTAAGACCATACTCAAAAGCAGGAGTTAGTGAGGCACACACACATGGCTCCTTTCCCATCTCATTGGGCATGGACTTCTAGCATATTTTTTTCTTACCACAATGGGAAGAAACATGTATTCAGTCTTCATGGTTTTTGGTGTCTAGTAAGCAGATTCCTAAGCCCGAAAAGATAAGACTCTCCGTAAAAATCATAGTACTCCATCATCGTCTCTGCATGAATGCATATTTAATTATGAATTTGGCAACTGGTATATATGCATAGGATAGCAGAGCAGAGCCATACGCACTGAAGTGGATTCCCACCACATCTGCCTGTTGAAGAGTAATATGATTTTGTTTCTTTACTCTGCAACTTCTAAGTTTGTATCAAATTCAGATGTGTCCTTCCTTGCTTTTGAATCACACACACACACACACACACAAAACAAACAACACAAAAAAGAGCCCACATTTGCCAATGAAGGGTCAAACATAACAAATCTTGTTATGATTGAGCAGTAACGGTTTAATTGGGATAGCAGTTTTCTTCAAAAAAAGGTTTTACCTAGGGAAAAAACTGGCAGTACAGATGTACTCATGGAAATCTTACACAACTTTACATAAGTTTATTTCCTACGTTAATACATAGATGTGTGTTTGTGACTGTAAACATGTGGGTTTTGCTTTTCTATGTATAGATTATAGTTGAAGGGAGATACACGACATTTTAGGTGCTTTTACTTTGCCACAGAAGCAGTACATAGTATTTTCTGCTTATACAAACTGCAACCCAATACCTGACCTAGGGTTATAGGTTCAATGAATGTTCAGATACCTAGAGATTAGCTTTATTTTACCTGGTCTGGTGTGCTGTCAGTTCCTCATAATTTGACTGGAAGCCAGACATTTTCCTCTTTAGACAAAGGGTGTCTATGTGTCCAAATACAAATGAAAAAAAATCTGTTTGGCTTTTGGTCAGCAACATCGTATTAAAATACAATATACATAAATGCATGCATATGTATGTATTGACTGTAGAGATCTTAGTTCCAATTTCTGCATGGTCCATATTTTGAGGAAAATTATTTGTACTCCTGGGATGAAAGTATGTATCTCACACTCAGCTTCACCAGGCTGGATTTTTATACACAATTTCTGATTACACTGGGCTTCCTCTAAGAAAGTAGGACAGTAGGCCATGAATGGACTAAGTTTCATTAATCAGAGAACTGAAGTAATCAAATACTTCTTTATTGTTAAATTCTGTTTAGATCGACAGACGAAAAAGAGGCATTAGGGAGATGATATTTTTTATTTACTTAATTATGAGAATAGAAGCCAGGTTACATCATCTTTGCTGTCTCTTTTCATTGGTAGAAGTCCATGTAGTTTACAGTTTCTTAATAGAATGGTTGCACAGGGTGCCAGTGTTTTTGTTGGGCTGCTTTGGCTACACATTCATCCAGCCCGCACCCTCCTGACGTGTTGGGTCAGTTGTGTTGACAATACAACAAAGAGAAGATAACAGATTCCAGCTGCTCCAGAGGTGCAGTAGGATTTTTTAATATTCTTAGTATAATTGAGACAGCAAACAAGTGGCATGACAGGAACAGTAACACTGAAAATGGTTCTAGGTTTGAAAGTAGTTCCAAAGGGTTTCATGAAGGCAGGACTACACACACCATAAGTACTCATGCCTGTAACTGTAAGATGAACGTAGAGACACAGAACTATATAGTCTGCAAAGGATGTCTGGAATTTATCTAGTCCATTGTGCTCAGAGCAGGCCCATTGTACAGTAGTTTTTGGCAGCATCAGAAAGGCATCCTTAAATCTAAAGAGCACTTACAAGTCAGACCAGTACTGTAAAGAGTATTAAAGAGCAAACTATTTTTCCATAGTCAGCTGATCCAGAGAACACAAGAACATCACTGAAGTGTTACAATACTGAGTAAAACAACTGAGAAATTGCTACTGCTGTCATATTGCTTCTGAGCTACAGTATAGTAAATAGGTAAAAAAACGACGAAAAATTCCTCTTGTGCCCTATAGCAGTATCCAAGCTAACAATAAAAAGTATAGAAGCTCTTGTTAAAAAACAAAACATCAGACAAACCACATAACATAAGCATCCCCATGTACCAGATGAAGCATGTTTTGACTTGTTTTTGACAGAACATGCATTAAAATAGCTATTCATTCTACAGAAACTGAGATCTTCTGAGATACTTCTACCCATTCTCCAGCTGAGAGAACTAAAATAATCTATTCTGATTTGAGGTTGAAAAATAACCTTTTTCATTGTTTTGGAATGTTTGAGATAACTGATAATGAGAGAAATCCAGATGATCTTAGACAGTGGCAGGGAACAGTTGTTTGTTATAGGCCTTTTATAGATTTGGCTGCTTCTCTTCGTGTCATAAAAGACACGAAAATGTCTGGAACACAGATCAGTAAAATGGCTATTGCCTTTAACAGGTCATCCGGCACAAAACTACAAGAAGATAATAAAAAACTATAAAAAATCTTCTCTTATATGAGATTTTACTCCAGAAATTGCCAGAGTTACCCAGAGTTGAAGGTTAGTCAGATTTTTTGCTTCTACCTGCTCAAAAGCCAAAATGAATAGAATTACAAGATTATAGGTAGCCCAAGAAACTTTTGTGTTTTCCACACATTTGTCCTTTATTTCTTGGAAATAAGCGATCTTGCTATAAATATATGGTAGCCAGCATCTAGTAAAAACATCTATATACATATATCTGGTTTCAATATTATTAAATATAATATCCAGCTTATTACTCAATAGCAGATAATGATATGGAAATAAGGACTGTAAAAATGGTATTTTTGAGATACAATAAACAAATATATATTTTTAAAAAATGGGCTGCACCCTTCTGTGTAGATTTCTAATAGCTGCTGGTCCCATTCATTATTAAAATTTGCTTCATACTNCTTCAATAAACTACAATATTTCTTCTTTATTAGCCAATTCTTCTTCTTAGCCAACGACTAATTCTTTTTTTGTGTATTCAAAGCATTTGTTTTATTCTACTACCACAACTACAGCTTCACACAAAATCAATTCCTAGTTAAACCCTCCTTTTACTCGATTTATTCAATAAGCAGCTGTCAATTGTCTTGAAAGCATCAAAGTGAGATGTTCATCAATTAATGGACATGTTTAGATAGTTTTCTTAAAAACTTCACCTCCTTTGTTTGGTCATTAAGGAGAAAAAAGTCTCTTAAGTACAAAAGCAGTTTCTTCAGATGACATGTTGCTTAATTTTTAAATAAGTTGGCAAAATGAGATAGACATGTCGGGAGCAGCTGAATGGGAAAATCATGTCCCTCAACCTGATGGCTACACTTCTTTTGATGCAACCAGAATGTGGTTGGCTCTCTGGGCTGAAAACGGGCACTGCCAGGTCATGTTGAGCTTCTCATCACTCAGTGCCCCCAAGTCCTTCTCCTCAGGGCTGCTTTCAATCCTTTCTCCACCCAGCCTGTACCCATGTTTGGCAATGCCCTGACCCAGGTGCAAGACCTTGCACTTGGCCTTGTTGAACTTCATGAGGTTTTCACAGTCCCTCCTCTTGAGCCTGTCCATCTGCTTCTGGATGGTATCCCTTCCTTCCAGTGTAACCTGCAGTGTTGGCTGCACCGCACAGCTCAGTGTAACCAGCAAACTTGCTGAGGGTGCTCTCAGTCTCATTACCTGTCCCAGTACCGACCCCTGGGGAACATCCACTCCTCACTGGTCTTCATTTGGATTTAGAGCCAGTGACCACAATTCTTTGAGTGTGACCATCCAGATTTTTTATCCACAAGGATCCCCCCTCATGTGGGGCAGTTTGAAATGCTTTGAACAACTCCAAGCAGATGAAATCAGTTACCTTCTATATCCACCAACACTGTCACACCTGTAAAAAGCCACTAAATTTGTCAGGCATGATTTTCTCTTCGTGCAGCCATTTTGTCTGTCACCAATCACCTCCATGTGCCTTAGCATAGCTTCCAGGAGGATCTAGGTTCTGTACTCCTTTGTTCACCTTAGGTAAGAAGCAATGCTTCCCAAATTTCACATTATATGGAAATCCAAAAAAGCTCGAGGCTTTTAGTTTAGTCTATATTAATTTGTATTATTTTAATTATGAGAAAGTATGCACAGCAAAAATATGTTATTCTAGTGACTGCAGGTTACATTGAGGTAGCATGTTTTCTGCTTCAAAGTTTGCCTCTCTTTTGTCACCTATGTTTTTTCAGGGAATTGTGTACAGTTTTAATGCTGCTCATCTAACTTATTTTTTGCAGTACCTTTGTCCTACTGGAAGGTTAAAGAAGGAGAAGGAAATACTTGCTCCCGAAAAGCAGAAACAGAACTCTTCCGAAATTGTAGAAATGTAAGAAATTATTATCTCCCTTTTGCTGTGGTTTGTTGAAGCTTATTTTCTTTTATATCACATTATTTCTTTATTTGTATCACGTTTTTATATCATATATTTTATGATAAACTGGCATTTAAAAATGCCTTCAATAAACTACAATATTTCTTCTTTATTAGCCAATTCTTCTTCTTCTTAGCCAACGACTAATTCTTTTTTTGTGTATTCAAAGCATTTGTTTTATTCTACTACCACAACTACAGCTTCACACAAAATCAATTCCTAGTTAAACCCTCCTTTTACTCGATTTATTCAATAAGCAGCTGTCAATTGTCTTGAAAGCATCAAAGTGAGATGTTCATCAATTAATGGACATGTTTAGATAGTTTTCTTAAAAACTTCACCTCCTTTGTTTGGTCATTAAGGAGAAAAAAGTCTCTTAAGTACAAAAGCAGTTTCTTCAGATGACATGTTGCTTAATTTTTAAATAAGTTGGGAAAATGAGATAGACATGTCGGGATACTGTAGTTGCATCTGTCAAGGCCATTCTATGTCCTTGTTTTCCCTGTAGAGAGCAGTGTTCTTCTGAGTTCATTCAAGGCAGGAATAGCTCTTATGGACATTTCCAGGACACATATATCAGGTGTTTGTGCCTAAATGATAAAGCATTGCCACTTGCACATGGTTGATAGTCAAGCTTGGTGTAATTTTTCATGTTAAGCAGGTGATATGTTCTGGGAAAACAGAATGTCACACTTCAGTGCATTCTGACCTTTTCAGCCACCCTTTCTTTGGAGGGTTTGACAGACTTACAGCATCTTCCCCATCTGACATGACACCATCACTGCCTCTTTCAGAAAGAGTTTCTTCATAGTAAATGTTTTTCTGTTTGTTCCAGTAAATTTCTGGTAATGCCAGAAATGAATCTTTTCCAGTCTGGTTTCCTAGATGCATGACTGTGGAAGGAGGAATTTAAACAGAAACCAGAGCCGCTGACTATTCATCAAGGAAATATTTTATATACACAGTTAGGATTCCTTTACCAAGCTTGTACATTAGTATATTCAATTTACATTATGCAGAACTTGCTTCCCAAATATTGTTCAGTCCCGTGTCTGGCCAAGGACTTCCTCTGCCTTTGTTTTTCATTTAGCAATAGAGTAAAAACTTCTCATCTCTCATATTAACTGACTGCTTCCTATATGGCAGGGCTGCAAAACATACAGATCATCACCTTTTGTTTGTTACAAGAAATTTTCTTTATATTAAAATTAGATGACTTGAAGAAATAAGAAAACATATAGCCTACTAACAGTGTTTGAAAGGTTTCTTCAGTCCTTAGGAAAGAACAGGGTCCTCACACATGCTCTGTGGCAACTTACAAAAAGAATGTGCAAAATGCACAAAGAGCAAAGCCAGGACGAGGTCCTGACATGTTGGATACTATGTCCTTAGCCAGAGAAAACTTTCACTGGCTTTCATGTGCTGGAGAGAACATGTAAGGTGCTGGTTTATAATCTCAGCTGCACCAGCTCACAGTCGTGAAATTACACTTCTTTCAGCTGCTGCTAGAATTAGAACTGATTTCAAGTAACAAGGACACAACAAGTATTACAGGCTTGTAATATTTAAAAAATATCAAAATGTTTCAGTAACACTACTTTAAAGCAATGAGATTTAGATCCAAAAGAAGTAGAGAGCAAAAGAGTTAATATATTTTACACTTATTTTCCTCAAGTTCACTGACAAGTAAAATCTGAGCTCAGCTGTCAAGCAGACAGCCCAGCTCTGTAATGATGGAAGATGGAACCTGTTCATTTCCTTGCCTTCCTCGTTATGGCCAACAGTTCATTTTCTAAAAATATGACTGTGGAAAAAGTTAGAAATGTTTCAATTGAATCAGTTCTCCTTTATAAGTCAGGAATTTACTCCACAGATATAAACAAAGTCTCAGCATTATGCAATTGCATAAGTCAGACTATAACTGGTACTCTACATTTATGTTGTCCTGAATAGTCTTAGATTACTTTAAATGCATAAAGTCATCAGTATTCAGATTTTGCATTGCTTTGCAGAATTTATATCTAAAAACTGCAGCAAGGAATTTATCAGGGGAGCAAAATATTTTAATATTGAAATTAAAATTATTAAAACTGAAAGGATCTTCTGCAGCTTCATTTAGTTTCTGTGACTTATATCCTAAAAATAAAAAAATAGTAGCAGCAAATAAAACGTTATGACAAAGCCCAATAACTTTGCCTCTCATTTTTGTTGTTTTGCTTGGAGTCTCAGTACATGAAATTTAATATATAAATCAAACTCTTGGAAATAAACTTGCTGAAATCACAATCAGAGTCAAATATTTATGTGATGATTTTTGTGAGAAGTTCAGTAAATATGTTGTCATCAGTTAGAGCCTCAAGAAAACATCTCAGGTTTTTTTCTCTTCAACTTGGAAAAATATGATTCAGTCATGGACAGGAAAATTATGCTTGAAAAAACAGCTTCCTAGCAGGTCTGCACAGGAGCACCTTCACTGTGCTGCCCAGTTTTTAAAACTTACATAGTGTGCTCATATTCCTTTGACACTTCCCACAGCTGCTACTTGGACAGTCTTTTTTAAAGAGTCCCTCTGTCTTCCTTCCCCATACTGATCCCATTTGTCCATCTTCATCACTCTCTCCTCGCTGTCTCCCTATATTTTGTGGAATTTAAGCTTGACAGTTTCTTGCTTTTTATCATAATCGTCCTGTCTTCTCCCAGCTGCAAACATTCAGATCTCATTTCCATACCCTTCTTTTCTTATCTTCTTCTCTCATTACTTGACTTCACACTTTTCCTTCCACATCCTCCTTTGTTCACCATTCCTGTTCCTATTTCCATACTGTCTTACTACCTTTCCTAACTTGCAGCTACCTTGTCTGGCCTAGGAGTGCTTCTGCACTCATGGCATTTCATTTGCCATGGATCACATCTTGCTTGTTTAGGTACTGGTACTTTGTGCCAACAGCCATTCTCCTTATACTGGCTGATAGTTCCCCTTCAGTTCTCCAGTATATTCTCTTCATGAGCCTCTCTTTTCCTACCCCTTGACTTATGAGGTGTTTGGGTCCTTGTTTTCTATTTCCATTCATTGGCTAGCATCTGACCAGTGTTCCCAGGGGCTACTGCAGCATAGGTAAACTCATGGCTAAAAATATAAATAAATAAATAGTATACATATATTTCATTGTCAGTCAAAAACAAACTGCCATTTTTAAAAGTTTTTCCTAAATGCCTCAAATGCCTATGAGTTATATATAAGTCAGAATTTAGAACACACTGGAAATATGAGGCATTAAGATGCTTTGTATTGAGTATTATAGATAGATAGGGAACTTTGGTCCATGTTGGAATCCTCCGAGGTTTTGTGGCTTAACTGAATACCAAGACAAACAGAAATTGATTTTGTCTCATTTACAAACAAGGAATGAAAAAGAAAGGGAAAAAGTGAAGTTGCAATGAAAACCATAAGTCTGCAAGTCTGTGCAGTCACATTCAGAGCTTTAACTGCATAGTCATCTCTGTGGTCTCAAGTAATGGTACAACTTCACCTTACACATTTTGATTAAATCTTCATATTCCATCTCAAAAAAAGTGGATTGCATGACTATAGGACATCTAATAAAGAAGAAAAGAGTACACAAACTGGTTGTTAAAATTCAGAGACTGCACACTCAGAGTGGTTTTTGTCTTCGTGGGTACGGAAACCAGGATCTTCACAAGAAACTTTCCTAAGTATCCTTCTCAGTTTGGATAGTTACGTTTTCACACAAGCTGACCTTAATTTGGTAAGTTCTAAAGAGATTTTAAAAATCCTTTGAAATAAAGGGTGCTGTATAAATCTAGAGTAATACATTTTTCCTACAGGTAATATTTATGTTAATTTTGCCATTTTTCAGGTTTCCAGTGAAGGAACAGCAACTGGCTTAGTGTTTAATTCTGCATATTTACATAAAGCTTTTCCATGTTACTCCTCATTCCTAAGAAATAAAGCATGCTTGTTTAAAAAATTCTGAGGCACATTCCAGTAAATTTTCATTTTTAACCTTTTCCTTGCTTTCTATTTATATTACACAAATACAAAGTTAAAAAGCTCAGAAAATCCATGTAACTGCAGTAAAGGCAACTGCATCATATTTATTCTCCTTATGTTCTAATTGGTTGTTTTAGAAACTCACTTCATTGAGAGTGAAAAACGTTTTAAATTCCAGTCTAAATTCATGCTTTATTCTTCATGTTGTATGTCTCTTTTCTCCTCACAGATGCTTGTTCTGGCCATGTTTCAAGAAAAGAACTGTCCATCTTCTCTACTTATGTTTATCTAGACTTGATAAACTGTGTAATTTTGTTACAGTTACCTAAGTTTCCACAAACATGGGAGAGCAGAACTGTACACATTTTTTCATTTTGGATATGTAATCCAGGCTGTGTGGAAAAAAATTAATACATTCCCTTGAAAGTGCCTCTCCTAATACATCCTACATTTTCCTAGATGTTTGACTTTTTTTCCTTGAGATTTAGCTGTTGTGTTTAACTCAGCTGATTGACTCTTACAGTTGGACAACTGGATAGATGAGAGGAGTGGATGCTGTCTACCACGATTTGAGCAAGATTTTTGACACTCTCCCATGATATCCCCACAGGCAAGCTCAGGAACTGTGGGCTGGATGAGTGAACAGTGAGGTGTTTTGAGAACTGGCTGAACAGCAGAGCTCAGAGGGTTATGCAGTGGCACAGGGTCTAGTTAGGGGCTTGCCCTTGTCTCCCAAGGGTCAATACTGGGCCCAGTATTGTTCAATTTATTCACTGATACCTTAGATGAAGGGGAGATGCCTCCTCAGCAAGTTCACTGAGGACACAAAGCTGGGAGGAGTGGCTGATACCCCAGAGCACTGTGCAGCCCTGCAGAAGGGCCTCAACAGGCTGGAGAGATGGGCAGAGAACTGCCTGAAATTCAACAAAAGCAAGTGCAGGGTCCTGCACCTGGGGAGGAATAACCCCATGGACCAGCACAGACTGGGGGCTGACCTGCTGGGAAGCAGCTCTGTGGAGAAGGACCTGGGGGTGCTGGTGAACAACAAAGTGTCCCTGAGCCAGCAGGGTGTCCTTGTGGCCAAGAAGGCCAATGGGATCCTGGGCTGCATTAGGGAGAGCATTGACAGCAGATCAAGGGAGGTGATCCTGCCCCTCTGCTCAGCCCTGGTGAGGCCTGAGTCCTCAGGAGAGGACTGGAGAGCTGTGTCCAGTTCTGGACACAGTACAAGAAAGTCAAGGAACTACTGGAGACAGTCCAATGGAGGGCTAGGGCGATGATTAGGTGACTGGAGCTGGGCTTGTTTAGCCAGAAGAAGAGGTGACTGAAAGGGGCCCTCATCGATGCCTCTCAGTATCTGAAGGGAGGGTGTCAAGAGGATGGATCCAGGGTCTTCTCAGTGGTGCACAGCAACAGTACAAGAGGGAACAGGCAGAAACTGATGCACAGGAAGTTCCACCTGAACAGGAAGATGAACTTTGTTATCATTAGGGTGACAAACCACTGACATAGTTGCCCAGAAAAGTTGTGGAGTCTCACTCACTGGAGGTACTCAAAAGCCATCTTCACAGTATCTTCAGTAACATGCTCTGGGGAACCCTGCTTGAATAGGGAGATTGGACCAGATGACCTCCCATGGTGTCTTCCAACCTTACTCATTCTGTAATTATGTAATAGATTTATACAAATGAAGTTTTTTCTTTTATTTGCTTGAACTTTTTCCCAGCCCACTTGATTAGTCATTTCAATGCAGGCCACAGCAGTTCAGGTCACATATATGTATTATCTAGTAAGGTTTGTATGGGAAATGTGAGGGATGGTTACTTGCTGTTAGCCGTGGGCCTCCTGAGTGTTTTTATTAAGTATTTGTTTGTTGTTGCTATTAATTCCGCATCTTAGTAGCTGAACACTGGTTTTGTAGCTACATCTATATTTTACGGATAGCAAAGTCACTAATACGGTCCTGCTAATATGAAGAACAGTGCCTATTACTTCAGCCTAACAAAAATATCATAGAATCATAGAATATGTTCTACCTGCCCGTCTGCTTCCCCTCATTAGGATGTTGAAAATCACAATGAGATCTCCCCTCAGTCTTCTCTTGGCTGAACAAACCAAGTGACCTCAGCTGCTCCTCATGAGACTTCCCCTCCAGACCCTTCACCATCCTCTTTGCTGCCCTCCTTTGGACTCTAATAGCCTAATGTCTTTCTTATATTTGGCACCTCCCCTCAAGGTGCAGGGTAGAGTGGGACAATCCCCTCCCTTGCCTGGCTGGCAATGCTCCTGCCCCTCAGGGCACAGCTGGCCCTCCTGGCTGCCAGGGCATTGCTGACTCACATTCACCTTGCCATTGATCATGTCCCTTTCCAGAGGACTGCTCTCCAGCCTCTCATTCCCCAGTCTGTCTGTACATCCTGGGTTGCCCAGAAATCCAGAATCCATCACATGCTAAACTTCATATGGTTTGTAATTGTTCATCTCTAATTTGTCAAGGTCTCTCTGCAGGGCCTCTTGCCCTTGAGGGAGTTGACAGCACCTCCCAGTTTAGTGCCATTGGCAAACTTACTTAGTAGTCCTTCAAGTCCTGCTTCCAGCTGGTCAGGAAGATGTTGAAGATGTTGAAGAGCACAGGGCAGAGGATGGAGCTCTGTGGAATCCCACTAGTGACAGGTCACTAGATCCGGTTGCTCACCCATCAAATTATGTGTTTATCCAGCTGTGTGTTGGATATTTTTTCCAGAAGGATACTATGAGAGATAGCACCAAAAGCAATCAAAGCTTTGCTGAAGTCCAAAAACATTACATCTGCTGGCTTTCCTAGATCAAGTAGCTGGGTTACCCTGTTGTAGAAGGAAATCAGGTTTGATAAGCAGGAATGCTCATGAAGCCATGCTGGCTGTGACCAAAGACTGAATTGTCCTCCAGATATTTTTCAATACTTTCAAGAATAATCTTTTGATTATTATGATTAAACCACTGAAGTGAGCACTGAAGTGAGACTTACAAACCTCTAGTTTCCAGGGTCCTTCTTCTTTGCGCTTCATGAAAATTGGGACAATGCTCAAAAATCATTGAGAGAAGCTTTGCAGTGATATCAGACAGCTCCTTGACAATATTAAATTCTCAGATCAGGCCCCATGGATTTGTAGGGATCCAGCTGGAGCAGCAGAGCATTTTTTAAGAGCATTTTAGAGCAGCTCTCTAAAATGCTCTTAAAAAAAATTGCAAGAACTAATGTGTCAATAATGCCTAGAATTTTATGGATTTTTAACATATAAAAGAGAAACCAACTGCACCTGTCTGAAAGCCTGAAGGAACCACTTAAGATTTGGAATAGACAAAATAGCCTTAGTCTTGCGTTCTTTTCCATAAAAAATGAAATGTAATTTGCAACACTGCAGACAGCTCTCCAGTCTTCTGTGATTCGGATGGTTATTCCAGTCAATGTCTTAATAGAAAATAATAATAATAATAATAATAATAATAATAATAATAATAATAATAATAAAAAGCACAAGAGGAATTCCAGTACACATCTGTTGTGTTTCAGACTTGAGGTCAGAACAACAAAGACATCAGCACAGCTGTAAAATGTCACTTACGTAGCAGGCCTGTGGATTTCTTTCTGGCTGAGTCAGTAAACAGGCATATTTAATCATGGGTTGGAAGTTGTGAGTGACAAACAGGACAAGTTGTATAACGAAAAAAATTCCTACATTACTGGAGGTGGTATAAAAGTACATTCTGAGAATTTTCTGATTCCCCTGTGAAAGAGTCACTAAACTTTCTATCAGGGAAGGTTGAGTCATCCTGTTCTAAGTGAACTAAAATTTGTTTTGGAGAAATTTGTGCCTGGTATTGTTTGTCTTTTCATATTTCATATCATGGTTTTCCCTTTGGGTTGGCGCTAGCACTGACAATTTGGAGATAGTTAGGGAATAAACTTATAGCACTTGCAATTTGAGCAAAGGAAATAAAAATAATCACTTTATTTATGCGAGGTTTCTGATCTTACTACAACAGGAAAATTCAAAATCTGATTAGGTAATATACAATTGACACAGGCAGAGTACTACTGGAAGGTAAGCCTCATAAGGTCCGTGCCTAAAAGTAAAAATTCAATGAAGTAGTATATTTTTGTTTGAAGAATTAATCACATTTAGAATTTGTTTACATTTCATAGGTCATGAAACTAAAAAAAACATATGCAAGATACTAAGGAACCAAGAACAAATAAAGGTAGTGGTACCACAGCAATTGAAAGAAGGTCTAATGCAACTTTTTAGCAGTTGTGAAGAATTTGAACTTCAGTTTCCAGCTTCAGAAGCTCACATATATTCCAGCAATTGCCATTAAAAACATTTACTGCACACTAACCGATATTGTCTAAGACATCCCCTAGAACAACTGTTTAAATCAGTTGTTATCACTGATACAAAATCCTTGAGCAATAAAAATTGGTCTTTTCCTAAAATGTTAACTTGAGTTTGGCCTTAAAAAAACTCCACTACTGTGTGAGTAGAACACAGGACACAGATGAAACCCGTGGCAGAGAAACAGACAACTGAAACAAGGAAAAAAGAGGCAGATATGGATTTTCTCCCAGAATTAAGGCATACCCTCACAGTTATTGTAGTATATCATAGCACAGTGTATTGAGGGATGTTGCTCAGTTAGGGCCAAATATAATCCCTCAACCCCATACTGGTGGGGGGCAGGATTTCCCTGTTATTGTCTTGTGCTCTTCTTGCTAGAGGCAGAAAAGATTTCTGAGGTCTTTCTGGTCTCTCTTTACACTTGGACAACATTAACTTTAAAAAAAATAAAAATAAACAAACCAGAGAATTTTTTTTGTTCTGAAAAAAGCAGAATCAATAATAAATTTTATAATTAAACTATGTTGAAAATTCTCTAAGCATTATTGCCACTTTTTTACAGCGCATTTTTTGCTTGTAGAGGAGGAATCCTGAGTTAGAGGACACTAAAAACTACAAAGAATAGATGTTGGAAATGCCCAAGACCTCCAACCCCTAGCACAGCTTTTTCAAACATATTTTCCAATCTAATTTGGTCTTTTGGTTTTGTTTCTTTTTTAATCCCTTATAAGAATCTGCATCAAATTTCTTGGCGCTCAAACAGAATGGGAAGTTTCTAAGTTTAAGCGTTCAAGGCCAGGTTGGATAGGCCTTCAAGCAAGGTGTCCCTGCCATGACAGAAGAATGGGACTGGATGATTTTCAAAGGTCCCTTCCAACTCAAACTACTTTGTGAAGTGTAGAGGAGGACAGAAAGAAATACACACCTTTCTGCTTCCACTGGTTGAGATCAAATACTTTAGGACCAGACACATGGAATTACGGCAGTGGAATTCAATATGGGAAGAAAAGAAGCCTCTTTCAGGTAAGGTTTATTATTCTGTTTCTTTACATCATTCATAGTTGAAGCAAGCACTTCGAAGATTTTAAAAGGGAAGACTCTCCAAAGTAGATATCTCCCTGTGGAAAAAGTAAGCATGCAGCTAGACAAATGTAATGAGTCTTGTTTATCACCAAGACAGATTTAAATCTTATGCTACCTAGCAGCCTGCATCTGGGATATAAGATATCATAAGACTTCCCTTCCAGACCGTTCACCATCCTCTTTGCTACCCTCCTTTGGACTCTAATAGCCTAATGTCTTTTTTTATATTTGGCACCTAATACTGCACGCAAGACTCGAGGTGAGGCCGGTGCAGGGTAGAGTGGGATAATCCCCTCCCTTGCCTAGCTGACTGTTCGTCAGCTAACACGGTAGACTGGAGAAGAAAAATCCCGTGATTTCAAAGGTACAGCACATTTTATAACTGAAGTAAATAAAATTAATTCTAAGGCTAAAAATGTTTAGCAGTTGTACAAAAGACATAGTATTAACTATTGTTTAAGCAGAGTGGTTGGGGGGTCCAAGCAACACTTTGGCAAAGCCTTTGCCTGGAGGGCTGGCTGCCAAGAGCAGCTGTGCAGTGACAAGTCTGGAATGTCCTCTGAGTAAGGCTGGCTGCAAATCTCTAAGGACTCCGAGAGTGGGAGGTTCTTGAATATCTTGAAAAATATGAAAGCCTCATTCAATAATTTAAAAAAAATAATTAGTCATATAAGAAGGAAACACGAAAATAACCCCATAACAATGTTGCTGTTTATTCACCCTAGAAAAACATATTTCGTGTGTGTTCAGTACACTTCCTCTAAGGTTCACTTTTTTCTGATGCGTAGCTTTATGAGGTTAGGGTTCAAATAGCAGATCAAAATTTAGTAGGTTAAGGTGCATTCAGGATTCTGAGATTTCTATAGTGAATTATAGCTTCCTAATTCTACAAATTAAAATACAATATTTCAGCTTCCTTATTGACCAGAATTAGAGTTTTCCATATATTTCAGAAGTGTTACTGTGCTTTGTGAACACCTAATTCTGCTCTTTAGGCTCAATACAGGGGGTCACTGATTGAATAATGAAGTTAATTGCTGTAACACCTGTACCAGTTTACTTCTCAGATATATAAAAACAGTTTTTGTACTAATTTCCTGTTTTGCTGTTTTGAAATCTAGTGAAAGAACATTCCTAAAGTTATCTTCATACAAAAATCTAAATCTATACCACAAAAGCCTTTAGAAGAAAAATAACACAGAATAAAGGAGAATATATTTACCTGGATCTTCCATCAACTCTTATTTTTAACTGTATCATTTAAGCAACAAAATATAATTCTTGTTAATGAACTGGAACTACTTTAAGATGTGGTAGTGTTCAAAGACAGACCAGATATATCCAGGAACAAAGGCCCTATTTAGAAACTGAAGTTCAGCTGTCTAAGTTAGAAATTGCAAGTATGTAGTGCAGAGTGATCTTCCTTCTATAGGTTTCAGTGAACTGTTCCAGAAAATAAATTAAATTTTAAGGCATTTCTCCTACTTCTGATAGAGTGATTTTAATAAAATTCTTCTACAAGACTGTGTCCTACAAGACTCATGTATCAATTTAAGTCATTTGCAGATGGCACCAGCTGATGTGCAATTTGTTGAAAACATCTTGTTTGTAACCAGCCTAAGAACAGACCCCTCCATCACCAGGCAATGGTCACCAACCAAGGCTATCATCTGTAGCTCTTCTCTCCAAAGTTCAGACTGACAGCAGCTAAAAAACTGGTATGTGATTTAGGTCTAGATTAAACATTAGGAAGGGAGCCCTTGTGGTGTAGTGGTTAAGCACATGGCATAGCAATTGCCAGGGCCCAGGTTTGATCCTGGCCAGGCTGCTCCCCGGGCAGGCAGAGCTCATTAGCCCTGCAAGGGGGCAATCTGCCTACGTCCTGAGGAGGACCTCAGCTGCCACTGTCCAGAATCGCTTTGGCCCAGCAGATTGAACCTCGGGATTAAAGGGTGAGCTCAGATCTGCGCGCCCTGTGTCTCACCTAAAAAATCCAGTGCGCAGGCTGGGAGGTCTGGGAGGTGAAAAGAAAAGAGGCCTCCCCCGGATCTTCGTACGCGAAGGCTGGCCAGCAAAAAAAGCAAACATTAGGAAAAAATTCTTCACTGTGAGAGTGGTGAGGCACTGGCACAATTTACATAGAGAAGTTCTGGATGTCCTGCCCCTGCAGGTGTTTAACCTGGAGGTTGGATGGAGCCCTGAGCAACTTGGTCTTTAATGTCCCTTCCAACCCAAACCATTCTATGGTTATATGAATTCTCTTTTAAAACGGCAACACTGTTTGTTTGTAGATGTTTTTTTAGCTCAGATGTATTTGCATATATGAGGTTTCAAAAGTGTGAAGTTCATTATTTCATTGAAGAGAATTGCAGTCTTTCTGCTTGCCTCCCTCTGAGATTATTCATGTTTGCAGGAATGCCAAATCTTAAAACCTTAAATGCAAGAAAATTCCAAGCTACAATATTTTATATCATCTAATATCTAGTGTCATCCTTGTTTATTCTTTCCAGCATTGGTGAGCTCTACAGGATCTTTACATCTAGTAGGTAATGAAACAGATTATATTTAAGAGGTTGATGTCCAATTACATTGAACACAACCTCATCAGAATTGCCAGGTTTTCAGCACTGACATCTTTATGCAGGTGCTACAAGTGGGAAGTATGAGGTCGTAGTTTCAACTTTGCAGAGACAACTAATTGTCACACAGGATTTTGATTCTTACGAAATCTGAATTTGTTCCACTTGGTAACAAAAGCCAAACATTTCATAATTATCTGTGAAAGGCAGTGAAGCTTCAGTGTGGGAGCAGGTTAGCTCAAAGCATTGGTTGTGTGAGTGCTACTTTTCTTTAAGACAGGTTAGGAAAGGGTAATCCCTGGAGCCCTGAAGGCTGCTCCTGATGGACCTATTCCAGTGCTGCCCCCTTCAGCTGCTGGAGCCCCAGACCCATAGCAGCTCCCCAGCTTCAGGCTTCTGAGGGAACCAGGGGAAAATGCCAGCATCTCAGAAAAAGATTTCAGTCTGCCTGAGCCAGCAAATTCCTATCAGAAAATGTTTTGTCAGAACTTTTCTGGTATCTTCCATTTGTAATTAAAGGCTTATATTTTACTATAAAAGAGATTATTGTGCTGTGTGTAGCATGCTCCGGGGTAACAGTGCTGTCATTTGGGTATTAGGGGAGGTGGAATTGTGAGGATGCTGATCCTCTCTATCCCAGCTTTGAACCATAAAATATCTAAGAAATTTCCTTTTGCTTTAGAATTCCTTCCCATAACTTAAATGAAGGTCAAAATGGCTTATAACACTTTCCACACTGGCACAGGATTCTGAGAAGGAATCACGTCAGAAAAGGTATCAGCCTGTGGCAGGAGCAGTAATGGCCTGCACCAGGCCAGGCAGGTAGCACTTGAACCCTGCTCATGCAGAGTAGTCTGTGTAATAGATGGCAAGAATTTCTGTCTTGTAGTGGTGAAGGGGTACTCTTTCAATGTTCCAAAAATTATTAAATACAGCTTTTGTGAAATGAATTCTCATACCTTTGCAAACTCCTTATTGCCACTTTATTGTTATATAAGAGTGATGGTTATGAAAATTTGAATATGCTTTTCGTCCTCACAACTAGAAAATTGGCATGGCCCAGTAGGATGCAGACATAAAACATGCCAGTCAGACTTGGCCTTTAGAGCCTTCCTTCCTTGTCCTTTTTAACCTGTGCATTGCGCAGAGAAAGAATAGAGTGTATAGTGTAAAGTACACATATCTTTGGAATACCCAGCAAAATTCCTTATCGACTGCCTAATGGAATCTTTTTCTTTTGTTTTCTGTTTGAAAATTAAAAATACTAAGATGAGACTTTTCAAAATAGGAGATTACATTTTTTATCAAATAAATGTGGCAGTGAAATCATCTCCTACTCCTGAAGTCTCTCATCTATTTCCAGGAATATATTATTCATTTTTATTTTGTGGACTTTTCTTTTTTTTCTGAACGGGAAGTCACATATTTTGATAGAGAAAAGAAATTTAGTTCATAGCCCTTATCCAACTATTATAATATATATGTAATATACGTTGTCTGTAAGACGTGTATTGGGAGCAAAACAACCAGTCACAAAACAGGGAACACTAGAAGAAAATACTTTAAAAGCACAATAATTCTCAGTGCAAGATGCTGCAGGAGCTGCTCTCCCAAAATGCACATTGCATTAATTTGTTGCCTGCAACAACAGTTTATATATCATCAATTGCTGAGTTGGCCAATGGATGTAAGGTCACAATGGAAACACATTTTAACTTGTACTACAGACTTCTTAGCGTGGGACACCGATCAGAGTTGCAAGAAACTGAGACTAAGAAAAACAGGGCCCCATTATCTTGCAATTTCTACCTTTCTAATTGCTAATATCTGTAACTTGCTTGACCATGGTCAGAACTCAGTGCTCCCCACGTGCACTGGACCACATTTATCTCTTTGTAAGTGATAGGGAAGGGAGGTGTGGAGAGGGAACAGTAAGCAGTTAGATTGTATCCTTCAAGGACCTAGATTTGATAGGCCTGAAGCTGTAGTGAAGACAAAGTGTTACAGTTTAGACATCTTCCCTCGTGGTACCCACATACCAGCAGATTTTCTTTTGTGAGCCTAATATTTTTTAATGTCTTCTATTCTTGCCCAGTGAAGAACACTGTGCCCTATTCACTGCTTTTCACTAAACAGTTAGGTTCTTTCACCAAAAAATGTGCATCCACTCCCCTGTAGGACTGGGATTTAGCCTGTCAACCTGCCATGGAGCTGCATCCAAGATATTAAGAGAAAAAAAAGTGTAAAATTTTGGGGAAAGGTCTGAACACTTTCCCTGGAGTTCAGACAATCACCTCCTAAGCAAACTCTTATTAGATACCAGAGATGGATAAAAATAATACAGCTAACAACAATTCAGTGCCTCTTCTAGATCATGTCAAACCTTACAAAGCACTGAGGCGTCCCTAGAGGTGGTGGAGTTGGTGATGGGTTGAGTTTGGGCTTTGGTGGAAAGATGGTAAATCCACCATTCACCAAACTGGTCGTTTTATAACTTTGCTATATCTTTCATAGCCAGGAGTTCTTTTTAATGTGCTCACTATGCTGTTTTAAATGAACTTTCCTGTCAATTGCTTGAGGTGAGCTGTAATTTCAAGAGTGACAGTCACCACAGGACCAGTGGTTTTGTCTAAAGCAGGATCATTGCTGGACTACACTGGACCATAGAAGTTCATGGTAAAGACCTACTGAGGAGGTTTTGTGAAAGGCATTTTGAATCCCAGTGCAATATTGATGAAGCTAAAAGGAAAGAAAGGTTCCTTGCCTTACAGTAAATTACACTGGAGGATCGGCTGGCTTCTGGAAATGAGACTTCAGGCCAGCATGGGCCTCCAGACCATCATGCACAGTGGAGCTCAGGGATGACAGAAGTGAGTAAAAGCAGTCCTGATTATTCGAGAAAAGAAGTTTAACTGTGAATCACATTACTTAGATGAGATGTTTTCTTCTACAGAAGTTAACATGCAAATATGTTGCCTCTGTGCCCTGAGATCATCAGAGCTGAAATGTGATGGATATACATCCTAACTAGAGCTAGCTGAAGAAAATTGATGCTCATGAAGTGCTTGACTTACTATACAGCGATCTCAGAGGAGGAATGGGGTCAAAGGAAAAATACAAATAGAAAGTGTGCTAAGCATACTGTCAAAGTGCTGCTGAAATGACAAGACACAGGTAGTCTCCTTTGGCCTGTCCTGTTTCATGTCACTGACAAGAAAGACGTAATAAAGATGATGTCAGGCTAACATGAGAGCAAGTTCACAGAGCTGTGATACCATACCCAGGGAATCCAGATCAACAGTGACTCATTCTCTGTTGAAAGAAACCAATGCTGTCAGAATTGGACAAAGGGAAAGTTTCTATACAATTTCTTAACAATGCAGAGTGGGAGGAAAAAGCCACCCCACAGGATGAACAAATGAAGACTCTAAAATGGAGAAGTAATGTTTATTTACTGAAATCTGCCAATTTGTATTGTAGCTTAGCGTATCTGTCCCCTCCAGATCCCCTACACACAGAAGAAGAGCCCTTATCCTGTGATACACTGCTGGCTTGGGGGAAATACTGAAGAACATGGAATAAAGACATAAAGTACCATATTCTTACACCATTTTGGATCAAGAAAAAGCTTTTTGCTTTCATGCTGTGAGGCCTAAATAAAACAGAAAACTTCTCCCCATTCTCCAGCACATAATTTGAGAACAGTTATGTGAACTTATCCAGCTTTAAAATAACTGCACTTCCATTGAATCAACATCTTGCTACTTAGCATGTAAGTATTTTTCATGGTGTCAAGAAAATTATTATTTAGAAGAATATATACTATTGATTCTTGTGAATAATGCCAACAAACAGAAAGATAGACACACTTACACACAAGCACTTACAGCCTTCTATTCCAGGGTGTGCAGATCCAGTTATTTATCATACTGTACAAAACTTTCTTTTACACCCTTCTCTACCTACCTGAAATCCTTTTTCTAAAATTAAAATTCCACTAAGACCAGAGCTAGCATCTTCTTCAAGGGTACAGAGTCCAGCGGAGGGAGTGTGCTGTCCACAAAAGATTATGGCTTGTAGACCTGATAAAAACATTAGCAAGCAGGCCATGAGTTGACAACAAAGCACACATGTTCTAATGAGATTTCTTCAATTTTTAATGGCTACTTTTTCTTTAAAAAGGAAGCAAAATACTAGTCTTCCAATATCATAAATAAATATAGTCTTTTTAAGGGGTGAAACGTATTTTGGAGAAATGCGATAAACCTGTTGCACACTTAGTAGACATTCTTCACACTGAGGGGTAAATCTCACCCACCTAGAATGTCTGTGGTTTTCTGTCAGATATTAAACATATGATGGAAATATGAAGATAGTACACTTTTGAGTGTATATTAGACTATGTCTTTAAAAATTTATATATTATTTTCTGCAGATCAATTGTTTATAGCTTCTGGATTTTAAAATTAGATAAGGAAAGTCAAATTGTTTGCCAAACTGCTGGAAATAAGGGCTTTGCTGTGTGTAACACCTGTTTAGTATATTTTACATTACTTTTTTATTCATATTTTTTCCTAATGGGTGTAAGCATTGTTATATCACCTAACAGGATGGATTTTATGACAGAATATTACAGCAGTGATGGACAACTCTGACAGGGGATTTCTATTAATATGATAGAAATCAAAGTATTGTATTCAGTACTTTGAACACATTAGTACTGCAAGAGAAAATGCAGCAAGCCTTAGAATTTATTAAATGAGATATTAATCTACAGGTAAAAAAAAACCCAACCAAAATAAAGATATCCAATTGGAATCCAAGCCTCTAATTGCATGCTATTTAAACAAGTGTTGCTTTTTAAATACTTGTTGAATGTGAAGATTCCAAACCATACTGTAAACCTCTGGTGTTTTTCCTTTAAATTAGTAAGTGTTCCTCTCTATCTAGAAAATTAAAATAGCTGTAGCCTGGAAAATTTATGATGTTTCAGAGATGAAGAGAATTCAAATATATCAGAAAGGCAAAGACAACTGTTTCTCCAAGTTGGAAATCAAGCACCTGCAGCTTAACACAAAGATGTTCTGATAGGATCTTTTATTTTACTTGGCTTGTGGGCTGTGATCAATCTAAAAATGCCTGAATAGCAGCTTTGTTCCTGTTCTAGCAATCCTTGCATGCTTTTGAAAGGTGGCATTTTAAAGGTCATGAATGAATGGGCTAACGAATACTTCTATAAAAAATTGTGTTAATTCAATTTGTGTTAGTTTGCAGCTTTGAAAATCTCAATCATGACAGTACTTGTGCTCCTCTCTCTTGCAGGAAAAATTTTTTCTTCTTTGTTTTTTTTTTTATCTCATGGGGTAAAATTCCTTCTCTCTTCTTCACCAAGCCATGAATGTTGCAGAGAAAGCTGAAGTAGTGATTTTCTTGCTCTTTTTTAAATCTAGATCCTCATATGAAAAAAGCCTAATGCACTTAGTAAAAAGAGGAGGTTGAGCAAAGCCAAGCCAAGTAGCAAGTATTGTAACATTCACTTCCAAATTAAGTCTCACTCTTCATCTTGCTTTTTACATCTGTTGAAATACGGTTTCTATTATGTTTTGGAAGATTTCCATTTACTGTAAGTTTCAGACGGTATTGATGAGGTCACTGTTTACTTTGAATAGCTCTTTGATAGAAAAAAAGAGAGCACAATGGAACATTCAGGAAGCATGGCATGTAATATATTATTAAATTAATCGTATGGGAGTTGTATTGAGACATAGCCTCTCTTTAGCCCTAAGGCATAGCCTTAGGGGACACATGTCCCACAACGCCACATGACAGCAGGCTCTCATGTAATTGCAACAAGTGATGCTGATAATTGATAGATAACAGCCATGTGAATTCTGCCTGCTCAAGCCACTGTGCACAGCTGTGCAAACCAGAGAAGCAGACTGGAGAACAATGGGCTAAGGTGTGCTACCCACACACACACCTTTCAGAGAATATTTCTGCACTTTGGTAGCCAAAGTCACACTCCTCATATTAACTGGAAGTGCCTTCCCATGCTTTCCTGATAAAGTACTGAGGACAGATTTGGATTATAGTCAAAAGCCTTATCTAGGTGTTAGTCATGCTTAGACATTCAAGCTGAGGCTTCAGAATCAGTTTGTGGTTACATGCTGACAGTGTAGAGGCCACCATGCTGTTTCCATGTGCCCAGCATCATCTTTCACACTCCTCACTGGCTGCCCTCCAGCAGCCAGACTGCTGTGGTGGGTCAGAAGGACAAACTCAATGATTTTTCTAAAAAATGACTTTTTTTTTTTTCCAGTTTATGCTTAGCATTTGTAGTTTTTTTATTTATTTTTAATGACAAGCATACTTGAGAACATTAACTGAATGCAAGCAGAGACCCAGTGATGTCACCTGGTAATGATATGGAAAAAGTGATATATAAAAGATAGGGAAGCACAGCTGTACTATATTACTCTCCTAAAGCACAGATACAAAAGGATATTCATGCAGCAAGCTTATTTCATACAACTTCTAATTCACACACTGTGAGGTGTAGAGTGAAGATCTCTTATTTTCCAGGGCTCATAACTTCTTTATGTGATGAATTATCTTTTAACTTTAGAGATAACCTGGCAGACAGCTCGTAAAGTGGCCAGACTTGTGATCAAATGATCACAAAAAACTCTTTTCTTCATAAGAATATAAATTTGGCTGAAGTGAGTTAGTGAGAATCTTACAAGACAGTGGCCTTTGAATTTTGTGTAAATGACCATGATATGGGGAAGAAAAAGGAGCAATTAAAACTATTTGCTCTGTATAGTATATTCTTACTATATATTAAGGCAGTTCCAGGAACATGGTTTTGGTTTGTTAAAAGATATTTTAAGAAAAAATTACTGTTTCATTTGTCACTTTTGCTTGACAGAATGTTTAACTTGTAACATGAACTGCATGTGTTAAATACTCTGAATGAACTTTGTCTCCAACACTTCTTTCAAAATCCTGCTTAAAAATATCCTGTTGTCCTTTGTCTTTTAGGTACTGAAGCCTTTCTGTCAATATGTAAAGCATACTTACACCTCAGAATTCTTTTCAGTGATGCTTCACGCATTGTTTGGGATAGCCTATGATGTGCTGTGTTTGGCAACGCTTCATAAAAAATAATTCTATTTCTTCATAATATTAGTGATTTCCAGTTTTGTTTATGGCAAATTACGAACATCTCAGTACTTCTGAAGAATTTAATTTAGATCCGTACATGGTAAAAACTAGATATAATTGCTGGAGCAATATATGTTGCTCCAAATAAGAAAATCCATTTTTGTATTTAACATAAATCATCAATAATGTATATATAGAAACACACTCTTAAAATACAGCCAAGAAAAGTATATTTAGGGGCAAATATTGAAGAAGAAGCATAAATAAGACAAGGATGACAACACAAAGTAGGGCCATGAAGAAGCTTGATGTGTAAAACTACCCCTTCTCTGCGAGACCACAGATCCCTAGGGATGTGCAAAATCTTGAAGTGGTTTGAAAGGAAGGCTGCTGGATCAGTTGGCATATACACAAGCACAGCTGCATGGTAGGGAGTTTTAGAGGAAGTAAGATTATTTTTATAACTTGAAACTTCAAGATATGCATTTAAATGATAGTGAATTTCCAAGAAAAAATCAGCTATATTTCCTCCAAATAATATTATTACATCCTGAATATGTGCTGTGTATGTATTCATATAATTTCAGAAGCGTACACAGTTGTGCATACTGAGATGTAAAAGGAAACATGATCTTATGCATGAAGAAATATCACAAAAATATTTTAGAATACTGAAGTTGATGAGAAAAATTGCAAAACAGTGTATTTCACATGACAAAAATTCAGTTTGAAATCCTTTGAAAACGGGCAATACCTTTAGCAGCAGTAAAGGAGCATACAGCTTAAAAACCTGCTGGTTTTGACACAATTAATTTTTTAAAGTGCATGAAATCTAGATGATTCTTGCTACTAATTTTCTCAGCTCTAGTCAGAGGAGAGGAAGAAAACTGGTATGCTTAGACATAAATTTGGCTACATTAGTAGGAAATCTACTGTAGTCATAAATGGAAAGTATTCAAGCTAAAACGTCAGTAGTAGAAGATGACAGGAGTCAGTGTTAGAGGTCCAGATTTTAAATATTTACGCAAATATAATGTAACTGAGATGTGGAAAGCAAAGACATCCAAGTTTGCAGATAGCACTTAATTAGAAAGTACTGCAAATAATGAAGGAATGTACAGTCAGAAATCAGAGACTGAATGGAGAAAAAGTTTGAGCAGTCAGGTGAGAGTAGCTCTAATAAAGATGGAGTTTTGAAAAGGCAACATGCATAATATTTTTAGTGTCAAAATTTTGTGAAAAACTTAACCTTTAAAAATGTTGGTAATAAGTAAATATGTAGCTGTTGCTGTTTATTGTTTTAGTGTACTTGTTTTGCTTAGAGATTTCAGACTTCTGGCTCTAAGGAGTTAGGGAGTTGCAGTCATTCCACTGTCCCTTACAGGGCCTTTGGCCTAGATAGACCAAAACACTTAGGCATTTACAAGAATTTTCCCAAAACAGAGCCCCAAGCCACTATGTATCTTTCCCCCCCTAAAAAGAACCTGCCAGCGAAGCTCCCCGTGTTGCCTGACACTCTGTTCCACTGCACGCCCAGCACAGCCCCTGCCTGGGCAGTGAGCCGATGGGGAGCTGGTCTCTGGGTCTCACACAGCAAGCTGAGCCTCAGCCAGAGCCAGGGAGGCAGAGGGGCATTCCTCCTTCAGCATCAAAATCCCCAGCTTAGATAAGTCCAAGTGTCAACAAAGATAAATAGAGAAATGGGTTCCTGACTTGTCCAAGGACATTGCTAAAATGATAGAAATGCTGTCTACTCCAATCTCCTTCTCACAGCCCTAGTTCAGGTTGGCTATGGTTTCATTTTAGTCAAATCTTGAAATTCTCCGGGGAGATTGCTTCCTCTTCACTGGGTACCTGTTCCAGGGCTGTGCTACCTGATTTTAAAAGTTCCTCCTTCTGTTTACTCTGAGCCTCTTGGGCTGCAGTTTGTGCTGGTTTTCTCTTATTGTGCTGACTGCCATTATCAAGAAGAGTTTGACATTTTCCTAATTCTTCCTTGGCAGTTGCAGATCCCTTTCACTGACAGGCTAAGAAGCCCTTGTTTAACCAAACAGGTCTTCTAC
The DNA here is from genome assembly GCA_013396875.1 of Vireo altiloquus. Classification (NCBI taxonomy): domain Eukaryota; kingdom Metazoa; phylum Chordata; class Aves; order Passeriformes; family Vireonidae; genus Vireo; species Vireo altiloquus. The sequence continues at coordinate 222,691 of VZRF01009222.1, read as the reverse complement.
TGAAATTCACCACCCTCCTGTGCAACAGGATAGCCTGTTGTATACTGGATAGTGATGATTGGGTTGTCCTGGGCTAAGGAAAACAGTGACTCACACAAATATGAGGATGCAGCCTGTCCAGAACCAGACTGCTTACACAAACTTAGAATCAGAATAGAAGAATCATAGAATATACAGGAAGGGACACATCAGGATCATCGAGTCCAACTCGTGGCCCTGCACAGGACACCCCAAGAGTCACACCCTGTGCCTGAGCATTGTCCAAACACTTGGACAATGAGAGAGGCTTGGTGCTGTGACCTCTGCCTTGGGAAGCCTGTTCCAGAGCCCAACCACCCTCTGGGTGAAAAACCTTATCCTGGTATTCAGGCTAAACCTCCCCTGACTCAGCTTCATGTCATTTCCTCTAGTCCTTCTCACCAGAGGGAAGAGATCAGTACCTTCCCTCAATCTGCCCCTTTTGAGGTTGCTGAAGACCACAATGAGGTGTCCCCTCAGTCTCCTCCAGGCTGAACAAACCAAGTGAACTCAGCTGCTCCTCCCAAGACTTCCCCTCCAGACCCTTCACCATCCTTGTTGCCCTCCTCCTACAACTTAAAGGGATACAGTTGTGAAAATGCATTTCCTTTTCAGGATGAAACTTATCATTCAGGATTTCAGAGGTAATTCAGATTTCTGCAGAGGTAATAGCAATCTTCACTTTAGGCTCGCAAGTTGTGTGATAAACACAAACACATCTCACCTGAAGAACCTGCTTCCAGTGGAGAGCAGTGCACTTCATTTGCATTCAGCACCACTTGCTCCATCATTTTCCAAGCAAGGTAAGATATTGAATAGATATGCAGCCATCAAGCAGTTGGCTGAACAAAGTCCCACGAAGAAATACACAAACCAAACTTTCATCTGATACTCTTGGTAAGAGAATTGCAAGAGTTGTTGTTAATCCAGCCCTGGAAAATATCAGTATTTCTGCAAGCCTAAACATGGCTTTACTAGTTGGGCACCTAAGGGTCAAGACCCTGCCTCCAAGTGTGTTTAATCCATCCTACAGAATGCAACTGCTTCATCTGGCCACACTGACGGAGGTGTCTCCTGGGCAGATGTAGGTGCAGGGGCAGAGCTGGGGCTGCTTTCAGCCCTCGGCAGCACTTCAGGTGTGCCCCAGGTGAGAGCAGCATGTGCTGGCTCAGGAGGAGCTCTGGTGCACTCGCCTCTCCTCCCAGGCTGGACCATGGAAGGCAGCACCCATGGCAAGCAGGACCTGCCAGCCTGCACAGACCCAGCATGGTCTTTTGAATCAGGGACTTGAAATTTAGTGGGTTTTGGCCCATAATTCAATGGCTTGGATAGTGGTGGTTTACAGATGGGTGAAACATCCTCATTTTTTGTTATCCCCTTTCATTTTCACCACGATAGGGAACTAGTTTGAATGCTTGAAAATGCTGCAGGATGAGCAAATTACTCCCAACTATCTCTGATTAAAATTACTTATTTGGAAAAAGTAATCTTACCATATAAATTAAATCTATTTCTATATCTTGATCAATCATATGGAAAAATACGAAACACTTCCAATCTTCTGTTTACTTCAAAAATTAGCTGCAGATACCTGCTTTCTCTGACATCATAATGCTTGAATGAATGCTTCTAATCTAAAAATGTGTCCTTGAGTTTCAGTTACATATCAAGAAAATAAACAAATTTTTAAAAACGCAGGTTTACTCCGTGTTTTTCAATGACAGTTTAAAGCTGAAATTAATCCTTGTGAGTCCCTTCCAACTCAGAATATTCTGTGATTCTGTGAAATTCACAAAATGTTGATGCCTGAGCAATAAATCAAATAAAGAGAGATGGAGTAAAACTGAAGCTGCCTAAGAATCATCCTGAAGCTAAATAGGGTAAATAATACTACCCTTAGTAACTATTTTACTGTTGATTAAACAGCTTTATTTTAGTTTGAATGTTTGATTATTGGTTGAAATTATTTAGACTGACGCAAGCTCAAAAAGTGAGCAAGATCCATGCACAAGAGTGCAGACTGATAAATAAAAAAAGAAGAGAATTAAGAGGATGAGGGATTAACAATATAGTCCTATGGCTCCATAAGCAGCAGAAATTTGTTTGATAAAAAAATAGATTTTTTGAGGGTCCTTGTCGGAATCAATAAGCTGGGGCTATTTTTTAACTACTTTCTCGCAGCCACAAAAGTTGAACAAAAGGCCCTTTGGCCTCAGGCTGTCAATTATGTGATGTTTGTAACAAGGCAGAAGACTGCATTATTAAACAAGAGCCTGATGAACAAAGTACCTGCGTCTTTTTACTTGAGGGGCTGTCAATTTATGATACAGACTTTATCCTATTCAATAAAATCACTCCTTATCCTTTACAAATAAACATTTGTTTGCAACTCTGAGTAGGCTGAGGACTTGATTAAAATTAAACATTTCTTTTTTTCTTTTTTTTTTTTTTCCCTGGGAATGTTTAGCGAAGAACTGTCCTGGATACAGAAGTAATTCATCAAAAACCCTGCTATGGTATGGACCACTACAACATTGAAATAAATTAAAATGTCAAATATTAAACAAATTAAACAAATGAACCAAAAATGTTAAAGTTTGTCATTCTTACCCTGTAATTCAACTTTATTTTTCAGATGTCTACAGTAGGTAGACAGTTCGAGAAGAAAATTGCTGAAGATACAATTGCAATACACTATTCTGTAATTCTACATTGAGGCTTAACAGAATAACAAAATAATTAGCTCCTTAACTTTTTTTTGTCCTCTGTGTGATGGAACTAGTAATAATGAACATCAGTTAACATAAGAAGTACCTTTCTTTAATGAAATTTCAAAATGAAATTATGGTGTTAATTTTAGAGACCAAATAAAAATTGCAAAATAAATCATGAAGTAGTGATAAGGAACAAGTCATCAACAATATATTATCAATTGCAATAGAAATTTAACCTAGTATTGTGAAACAAGTGACATTTCATGGTCAACAGGGAGGCCACTACATTTTTCCCTCATGAAATATTACATCCGTACAGAATTTCTGCCTTTTGTCAACAATTTATTCATTCTTCCTATCACATGTACTCTTCATCTACATTTTACAGATAATACTTTGACTAAGACCAATGCCTTTTATAGACCAGGCTTGGGATTCAAGCTATGCACTCTAAGATCTTATTAGCAGACTATATTTACATGTAAGATTACATTATTTTGCAAAAGCAAAATAGATTTTCAAGTTTAGGGGACTTTTCTGTAAGTCTCTGTGCATCCAAAAGGGGGAAAAATAGATTCAGAGTTAGTTTCATTTCAAATAGGTTTAAAAGTCTTAAAAATAAGGGCCACAGTTTCATCTACTCATTTGAAACCAGTGGGAACTATCAGACATACTCAGAGATTTTTTGAAGGACTTGTTCTTTGGAGCTGTGCATGTCTCTTAGACGACTGCAGAAAGTGCTATAAAGATTATCCTAGGCTTAATGGATGTAACCCAGGTAGGTGAAGTCAGATGACATTAATCCCATCACAGCAGTCCAACATCCACTGATAACACAACCCAGGATTCCCACTTTATAAACTGTTGACTATTTGCAGCAGAACAGGATGCATGCAGATCCATTATTGTCCAAAAATCAGCCATGTTAAAAACATGGACCACACCAATTTATTTGTATCTGACCAATATGAAAGTAGCTGGGGAAATTTCCAGCATAAACTTTCATGTTTATGTCTCTTTTCAAGCATACTGTACTAGCATTTTTTTAAAAACTTTGTTTAGCACAAAGGCAACAGTTTTAAGCTATCCCATCATTTTTGCTATGGGCCCAGCTGGTAAGTCATGTCAGAAATTTGGTTTTAAGCATTGCTAACAGTTAAATGTTTTTGAAGGCTTGTATGCTATGATACTTATATTAAACTATTTGATGCTTACATACTGCTGCTAACATTCTTTTTTAAACACAACTCAGAAGCAAATAGTAGTGAAGGAATTTTAAATTGTGCAAAGGCATCTCCATATATATATGGATATTTGGATGATATGATCAACTTGTCAGAGACAGAGCCCGTCACAAAACTTCTTCTCAGATGTTATTTTATCATACCTTAGAAAAAAATTCTTCCCTTTTTGTTTATATTTGTGTAACTGTGTGAAAGACAGTATGGGTGAACTACTGCTGCTTAACCCAGCAGCTCTTTCTCTCTCTATTGCTCTCTTTGCCAACCTGACAATCTGATGGGGTCAAGCATTTAACCTTGCAGGTCACAGATCAGCTAAGACTTGCCCTCATTTGACCCACGTGAACAATAATAAGGCCCCTTTTCCAATAGGCTTTGTCCTGACCAGCTCAGCTACAATGTCAATTAACTTGGCAAGGCTTAAAGCCACTTTGAAAATCATTCAGTGTCTGAGGAATGTTAATAGCAGAACAGCTGTTTTCAAGAATCTCACACTTCGTGTTTCTTGTATTAAAAATTTTACTAATTCTTCCCGCATTGTTTTCTCTCACATGACATAAGATATAAACTGATCTGCTGACCTCAAAAATGTGTTTTTCTTACAAAGGGAGTAATTTCTTATAAGAAAAACATTATTTAGCTAAAATGTCTGAAAAATTTTTGTTTTGTTTTCTGCATAAGGACCTAATTTAGTTTCTTGTATTTCTGCTAACACATGCTTCTAGCAGGGGTTTGGACCAGATGATCTCCAATGTCTATTCTAACCTAAATTTTTCCATAAATGTTGCTGAATCAAAAGTTGGTTTAGGGTCTTTTCTGCTTAATTCAGCCCAGGCTGTGAAGGAACCAGTTTCAGCAGTGAATGGAACTAGCCCTGACTTACTTTTCTGTCCAGTTCTAACCTGCTGCCCACAGGAGAGGTTTATGAATCATGTATCTCGGCCCTTTTAACTTCTTGCATCCAACAGAAGTCCTTTCTTATTAATGAACTACCTCCTTCACTAGAGAAAAACACTACTCTAGCTTGGATAAAAGCCTTTCAGTCTAAATTTAAAAAAAATCAATTTATTTAGCTTTTGTCTTTGGAAACAATATTAACCTGTAATTTCAGCCCAAGATAGAACTTTCTGTCATGAGTCAGATGAATTCTGATGTATGGCCACTCAAATGGGTTATGATGTGAACGTTATATAAATCAGAAGGAAAGCCTACCAGTCTTTCAGTGAGGTATAAAGTTCAGTTTTTCAAATCTAGAAGGTCATGAGAGTCTAACACTGGAAACTATGGAATTCGTTTACATTGCACGCTAAAATACAGCATTAAAAATATAATACCCATTCCAGTAATAAGCTGACACATATTAGTAAATGTCAAAATTGTACTTGTAATGCTGCACTGTTGAGTATGGGCATTACTACAATATTTAGTTACAGTACTGCACAGTACTATTTTCACAGGACTCCTGCCTTCAAGTTCTCTTCATGGTCCTTTGGCATTCAACATCCAGTCCAAAAAGTTAGACCTGCACAGGACTCATCTGGGTCACCCAGCTGGGTCACCCCACAGCCCTATTTTCCTATACCCTAGTTCCTGTGATCTTTATTTCCCTCCCTACAGACAGATACTTAAGTCAGTCTGGTGCACCAAACTCTTTCTGTAACTCCTCCCAATTGTGTCTGGACATCTATGTATTGAAAACAGAGAGCTTTGTCCCTTACACAGCTTGAGCAAGGACACCTGCAACTGACAGTGCTCAGCACATGCACTCCCTTGGCACCACTCCCTGACTTGATCTACTCCAAATAAAAGCCCAGCTCACTTCAAGCTGAAATTTCCATCAGTACATGTAGCAGCCTTTTAGAGCTGTGACTTCAGAAGCCTCACAGTCCTCTAGTCAGTGCTTGCAGACTGAGAGATTTTCTTTCTGGTTATTTTTTTTATCTTTGCTTTTTTTTTTTTTTTTAAGTCTTAAGTTATTCAAGATGAAGTTCCACGTCAACAACAAAGAGTACAGGCTGGCCACTTCAGTCACTTCTTCCAAATTTTAAGTTCCTGTTTCAAATCATTAAAATTTCACCCAAAAGAGGTAACCAGAACATTTTGATATGGACAGAATGATGTATCTTCTCCTAATTTAGTTCTTGGAAATAGTAATTTTGACTGAAATTTTCCAGAAAGATTCAGCCTGAGGCAGATTAGCCAGTATGCAAAATTTCAGGCCAAATAGTTAAAGTTTGGCAAAATTATGAGCTCGAGAAAATTATTTTGTAATGGAACTTCTGGGCAATTTTAGTGGATAGTGCCACCAGTCCAATCTACCACACATACAAAAGGTATTTAAAATTTTATTAATTTTCTGGAAATCACTGACATTTTTTTCACCCTAGAAATAGCTTGGAACAAATTTTCTGGATTTTCTGATGAATACTCCAAGTGACTGCTGAACACAGCTAAATACGTCATTTAAAATCTAAGTTTCAAAGAAGTAGGACAAGAATGTCTTACAGGAATGAGCAGGTGAGGGACTGGGCATGTGCAAATGCATACATTCCCAAGCACTTCCATGTTCTTTATACTCTGACAAAGAATTCCATAAAAGAAATTACTTTTGACGCAATTCCAAAAGCAGCAGAAGTTTTAATGTTACTACCAGAGACAACTGGACTAGAGATAGAACTGAACATTATTTGCACTCATATGAAGATGCCAGTGACAACTTTCATGCTACTTCAAGATATATTTGTATAAATATAATTTCAATGTTAACAGCATTAGTTTAAAATTACAATTTTTATTCATACATACTTACATACTTACACGCACCCACTAAACAGAGCCTTTATGCTCACGTACCATTGTGTGACAGATTCGAGAATACAATTTAATAAAATCACTCTTAGCTTCTCAAATACAAGAGCTTATTCAGGCCTAAGGTTATGCCTTTTCTTTATTATGTCCTTGGTAATGGAATTTTCTTGATAAACTCATTACATTAGTGCTTCATTTAGTGTGATCCATAGTCCTTGTACATATTTTCAGCACTTGTCAGCAAACTGACTAATGCTTCTATTTTCAGAGACTTTCAGGAATCGTTAAATTGTGCAATATAAAGTCAGTGCAGTGAAGCTAACTTGAATAATTTTTAATTCCTTGAAATGATATCTGTGGTTTAAGACCAAAGCTAATGCCTACTGATTATTCCAGTGGTGAACTTTGATCAGAAAGGGTGCTGATGAGAAGATTGCTTTCTCACCCTGCCCAGAAACTTCTTGTCTTCTCTTCCATGACATCATGACATCAGGTCTGCTGATGCCACATTCCTGCTGAACAGCAACTGAATCAAGAAACTTAGTTTGGTTTTCACAGGCCAGGAGGCCCCAAGATAAAGCAAGCTTCCACTGACTGAGCACATGCAGTGACACTTCAGCTGAACTTATTCAGTATGTTCTCTAGTGGTTAATGAAACTAGCCAATAACATATAAAAAGTTATTTTATGCATCATGTTCTGCAGAGAAGGAGTTCAGGTGTTTCAAAATGTCAGCAGTTAAACAGGATGGAATAGGCAGCAGAAGCCACACTGGGCATAGTTTTGTACTGTATCCTGTGAACAGCTAAACCACTTCAGTTTCTATTCCCACATCTTCTTTTCTCTCGTAGAGCTGCTTTAGCCCATTCTTTGCTGGACCCTCTCAGCAGGAACTGTTCTCACAGCCTCAAAAGACAGAGCTATGCTTGAAGAATGCCAAGCAGCAGTGCATCTGCACACCCTGGCAGCACCTGACCCAGATGCCACTGCCAAGGCTTGAGTCTCTGATGTACCATTTAAAAAAGAAACAGATCTTTAATCTGCCTGTGCTACCAGGAATCTGTTTATGTTTGTTAAAAATGGTAGGAGTTTTGTCATTTTCTCCACAGAAACAACATGCCATAAACTTTTTAAGCTGAAGGAAAATGCTAACGTATCCTTAATGGATCAAAAAGGATCAGAAAAACTACAATATGCTTTGAAGTTAAACTGACTGTTTCATGGACAAAAACAGAAGAGTGGTCACAGGAACCTCACCTGGGACGATTTTGCCATCTACTGTTTCAGATGATAAAAAATGGGGTCCAGACAAGAGACCAGAAGCTGATGTAGATGAAGAAGGATTAGCAGTGCATGATCTTACTTATCCCATATTTAAAAGACACTGTTTGTGGGCGTAAATACTGAAGCAAGCGTGGATGGCACTGGAGGCTGATTGAGAGGTTCCAGTGGGCCTCTCACGTCAAATACATGCATGAAAATCTTCCAGCAGAGAGCAGTGTGTGCACTGAAAGAGCACAGTGACAGCATTGGAGACAGCTACACCCGGGTACAGCTCCCACTCTGCTTTATAGATCAATAGGATGAGTCCTGCAGAGGGAACAAAACCAGTCCCTCAAAAGAACGGCACGACTAAACATTTCTTGCTCTTTCCAAGAAGATGAACCTTCAGAATGACAGTTTTATAATCTGTAGATAATCCAATAAATTAAGATTCACTTAAAAAATTTAAACGCCTAGATTATTGCAATTATTGAAAATAGGAATTATGCTATGTCTGCATTATTTATTATATAAAGAGGTGCCATATTTGAGACCTCCAGATTATCACCATCCACCATGCACTGTGCACTGCTATTCTGCCCTCAAAACACAGCAGCTTTCTGGTCATGCTGACTCTGATCCTTGGTCTAACAGATTTTGTCTCGACTTGGGAATCTCAAAGTAGTAGCAAATCTACTTTTCTGTGCCTTTAACTGTCCCTCACCATTAATTTAATTATAAACGAATTTTCAAAATTTTCGTTAAAAAAGCAGTATAACAGATTTCAACAAGGTGCTTTAGAAATTATAAAAAAAAAATGAAGACAGTCCAAGGCAAGGTAATACCAGACAGGAAAGGGATCAAGGGTTAAATGAGTGAGCTTTAAAGTCTTTTCCATGCCAGAAGATTATTGTTGTCTTGAAAGGGTATGTCTTGGCTTGGAGTAATTAGAATTGTATCTCCAAAAAAGTAGTAGCTGCATCTGTGACCTGAAAGCCTAGTTATTTTGGGAGAATATTATTTTTTTTTAAGTTTTCAGTTTATTGTTAATAGCTTTGTGACCTTAGTACTGCTGTTAAATGCACAACTTGCAAACAAAGTTCCCACTGACTGGTATTCTTGTAGGCACTTTTAGTGAAACAACTCAGTATTGAAATCCACTTCTGAGGCTTGTGAGAGTTGCTAGTTATCATCTTTTTTGTGTAGATCTCATAAGTCAATCTACATCCAGTGATATTGCAGAGCAATCAGAGGCTGCCTACTGTAATTACTGGGGGGACCTAGAAATAGAAGCATAGAAAAGGGGCAGTTTCCAAAAACTGGAATCAAACAGATGGATTCTTCTTCTCTGAGAAGAGAATTGCCATACAGCAACACATGCTGTGAACCATCAGCAGAAGAGAGAAAATTGCTTTCTGCCATGTCTTCTAAAAACATTATTCCTCAATTATATTTGTTTTTAAGTATCTAAAATTATCATCCATCTTATTTAACACAGACAGTCCTTTTGGAAACAAGGAAAGCATATTATTAATGGCGTGCTTTCTGCAGAATTTATTTCATTGTCACAACCTGTGAGAGCCTAGTGAAAGGGCTGTTTGTATTGGATCTAACTCTTAATCTCTGCAGAAGACTGTAAAAGCAAAGTCCTTGAACCACCATGAACTCTCGGCAGTTACATGCTCCTTTGAAACTGCTCATTACGACGAACTTAACTTCATGATTCAGTCAGTTAATATTTGCATAAGAAATGAAAAATGAATCTATATCTGAGCACAGTGAGTGTCTTTCTGAGAAATTGAGAGGGAGGACATACAGGGAGAAAAAAGGCTTGAGGCTGAGTTTTCTGCTCTGAATTGGTGTAATGGAAAATGTTATTCCCCAGTCACCTTCTCAACTCCTATTTATTACACAATATCCTCTTGCTTTCCAGTTCAGCTCATGCAGGCTTTCATGTTTCTGCTGAACAATTTCTATGATATTGTAGGCCAAAATATTAGATCTCCTTTTTTTTATTATCTAGCCAAGTTCAGGCCAGACACTCAGCTGGATAAAACCACAAATTCTCAGAAGAGTCAGTATCACAGAAATTCCACTTCCCGTCTGCCTACTGATTAGAAAACTGCCACATCTTTAGCCATGTTCATATTTTTTTCTTATTTACTAACAATGAAACAGAAATCCAAATCCCCAGGTTTTGTTCTTGAATATTAGAAGTCTCATAAACCCTGAGTTTCTGATGTTTTTTTGACACAATCTTTTCTCAAACTACATTGTTCCTGGATAAAACTGAATCACTTTTTCCAGGGCAGTTGAAGGCACTCATTAATTCTGAGGACTATTCAATAGGAGTCACAGGAAGGAGGGCTCCATGATCTGGCTAAACCCTATGGAAGGCTCTGTGTCACTTAAACATTTCAGATTATGAGCTGATAGACACGTTCCTTTTCTGAAATTTCAAAAATACCTAAAAGCTTTGATTGGAAGGCTTAGCCAAACTGATTTTTATTTCTTAATCCAATTTTTTTCATAATAAATTTTAAATCTCCTTAAAGAGAGAAAAAGTGGTGTTTCTTGGGACAATGGAGATTAAAGAGAAGTTAAAAGAAACTGACATCTTCCCTGAAGAAAGGTTCCTTGAAGGTTATCACACTCACTTTAAATTCTGAGATACCTGCACTGGCATTAATCAGAAATTATTCATGACACTAACATAAATTGGAGTCTCATTCCTAAAGAGACTGAAGGAGATCCAGAGCTTGAATTTGTGACTTCTCTGTGTGTGTGTGTGTGTGTGTGTGTGTGTGTGTGTGTAAGAGAGAGAGAATGGGAAGACATATAATATTCAATAAGTTTGTTATTAAAATAAAACTGGGAAGGATCAATGGATATATAGATTTTGGACAGTAGGAATTGTATGCTTATAATAACAGTAAACAATATTATTTGTTTCTCTTTTTTCTGATATTAACCTGGTGATTTTGAAAAGGCTGAGATGGTCTAACTTTCCTCAGGTAGGAAGAGCAACCTTTGAAAGCTGACGTAAAAATTTCTGACCAGAATAGAATTAAAATGTCTTGAATTTTATCAAAAATATTGAATCAAAACTTCAGTAATTGCACAGGTGTTCTCCATTCACCTCAGGAAGGGAGACAGCAGGGACAAATAGACCTAAAAATTGATAGTGAATTACTGGCTACTAAGAAGTCAATGGGAAAATCCTACTAAACTTCAGTAAGGAGCAGAACTTCTTCCAGAAGTTATGAGGGTTCTTTAGGTGAACAGCCTTTTTACTCTATTTCTTTGGAGAGTAAACTGCACTTTTTGTTCTAGTGTGTGTAGAACTCAGAAGTACTTTTCCTGCTGACTCAGACTGTTGGATGTTGAGGTTGTCTAAGGTAAAATCACTTCTAGTTTCAGGTAACATAATTTCTCTTTTCAGCTCAGATTGCTGTCAAAGACATACAGCAATCTTTCTTTTATACGAATGTTTTTCATGTTTGAGAATGCCCCACCAAGAAGAATTAAAGGGGCTCAGCTAAAAAAAAGTTGGATTTTATTTGTTTCTGCATTAGGTGGCACAATGAAGTTAAGAAGTAGCATAATACAAATCAGAAAAGCTAATGAGAAGACAGTAGTGCAGTTGGCAAGGTGTTTGCTGCTTTTTAGGCAAAGAAATGTAATAACACCCTCCACAATTTGCAGTCTCCAGCTCCTCACCTTAACGAAACATCTTCGGTATGGATGGACAATTTTCCTTTTAGGAAAAACACTTTACGATGACTTTGTTGCCAGCTACAGTAAATATAGATAATTGGCTCTATAAACACTGGCCTCCATAAAGGTAAAGATTCCCTCTGTTGCAGGATTCCTGAGAGCCAAAATTTAACTTGAAGGGACAGGCCTGGTCTTGCATTCTGAAGCTTGTTTTTTTGCTGATCTCAAAAGGAACAGCATCTTCCCTTATCTAAGGGACATATCTACGAAAATGAAACCTCCCAGTTTCAAAATGTATGTGTCCTGTCAGCCACAGTGAGATGATAAATGCTGCACTAGTGTAGCAGAGAGAAAGATTTCAGTCTAGCTGATTTGCTGTCCATCCACTCTGCGTTCTGCCCCAAATCAGAGCCACAAAGGCTATGCTAAGACTTTTCACTGAAAACATTTTCCATGGAAATAAAGGCTTTACTTCTGCCAACTTTAGGTGGAACAGATAAAAAAAAAGCTCAGAAAACAGACCTGTTACTTTGTCAGTTTTCCCATTCGTTAGAAGACACTTCTAGTAGTTCTAGGTCTTATGAGAGAAAGAGCACTTTTAAGTGAGGAGGGAAGAAAAAAGATGCATGCAAACTGTATTTTTTTCTATAAAGATAAATAGTAATGCATGCTGAATTATTGCCTAATGAAATCTGGTGCACCACCATTATATGAGCTTTGATTGATAGTTTGGCAGAAAATAAAAACATTTAAAATTAAAAAATAAAAGATAGAAAGAAAAAAAAGATCTTTTCAGTTTAGAATTGAAACCATGACAGTATTCCATTTCAGCGTGACTAGAACAAGTTCTGTAGGACCATATTGTACACAGGTTTTTCTCCTTTTAGTTTTGTCACATTTGAAAAGAACTAGGAATAGATGTTTACTGCACATATATTTTACAGTTGATATTAAACAGTGCTTTAAATTTCACCTGAAAATTATTCTAAAGCATTCAGTTGTCTGTGAAAACTCTAAGTCCATGCAAGTAGCCAGGTATTTTATGAAATTTCTATATAAATTAGCTCTTTAATGACCTCAGTGTACCTAAAGACTAGCAGGAAGGAGGAAGTACAGTAAATAATTCTGTTCTGATCAAAGAATTGGACAATTAATATTAAACAGTGTTGAAATTATGATTCTTATGAGTGAGGATGCTGTTTCAGGCAACAGAAGACACTCCTTTTCACTGTTATTGTAGGGACAAGTTTGATGGCAGGATGTGCCTAACACTTTCTGACACCCTAAAATGAATAGATTTTATAGAAAGACTCAAGGGTATGTTGCAGAACCCACGTGTATTCCATCAGCAGCTCATCTCTATAGCTCATGAAGAGTACAAATTTTACATGCACGTCTCAAATATATCTACAGAAGAACACCGAAGGCCATTACTGAACTGACTGATATCAGTGCTAGGGCGTAGCCACTGCTTTTGGAAATCTTCTTTTTCTTGTTTAATCACTTCAAATTACTGGAAAAGTAATTGACTGAGCCGGCAGGAGGACACAACAGAGCACTCTCTCCCCCTGTCCTTAACATAAACACAGAGCTATATCTTTCTGATTGTACAGGGAATTTGAGGGAGAGTCAGGTCTCTTCATGTCTTATGAATGAAAGTTTCCTTAAGTCTGATAAAAATGTTGAACACACATGACAGAAGATAAAGCCCTTAACCTAAAATACCTACTTCTGTCTTTCACCATTAGCAGACCTATGAGAATATTGGCCTACGAGCTCATGAAAGAACTTTGGAAACAGGAGGTCAGCTCAGTCTTTGCTGTTTCCTGCCTCTCAGCTCTTCTGCTGTAGCTAACTATTGCCCCTTGATCATTTCCTGACCTGCCCTAATCTAACTCCCCTGCTCACCCTCCCTGTCATTAGAAACTGATAGAGAAGGTTTCCTACCGGAGAGGAGATCTCATCCTCTCTTTTCTAAACTGAACTTTCTTACATGCTTCCTCGATTTCTTCTTCTACTCCCACGGTTTAGGAGCCATGAATCTTTGGCTGAGCAACCACTAATTTGACCTAAATCAATTAATATGTTGACTTGGCAAATTAATGATAAGTGTAATATTCACCATCTCTTTACCTGCTTTTTTTTGTCTAAAGGCTGCCAAGTATTGGGTAATGGCAGAGATGTTGATTTCTTTACCAACTATACAAGTGTCTTAATTTTTACTGTAGTTAAATAAAACAGGGTAATTACATTTTTATGAGCTGTCTTCAAAATGGTCCAAGTCAATGGAAGATAATTTCAGCCATGCAATGGCAATTTGCTGTCTATTGTAAGAACATTGTGTCACAAAGTCTCATTTCTAGATAAAAAACATCTCACACAGCTCACCACAGGGTTGCTATATGGGTAGCATATATTGTGTGTTCTCTAGGTGGGTTTATTTTATTGAGTAAGTATATGAGCATTATGATAAAATCTCAGTTTGATATCATCTGTGTTTTGACATAGAACTTCTAATTTCTGGCTACAGCTGCAATGTCTTTGGCTTGCTCTATGTTCATGGTCTTTATACATCACTATACAGATTTCTCCTCAATGTCCCTTGCCTTAGGTCCTTAATATGAAACAGTCATCAACTCTGTCAGTTTTCCTTTTTCCAGAAGCTCATCCTGGAGAAAAAGGTCATGGTTATATGGACAAGAGGAGAAAAAGAAGTGGGGAGTTTCTGTCTGCACAGATAAAAGATACCTGTCTCTATCCAAAATTGTCTCATTAATACAAATTTAGTTAAACTAAGTTTGTATTAATCAGACAGTTATACTTTATTGTATTTAGCTTTGACATCTGTTACTTCTGTATCGATCCAATGTGTGGTTTGTGTGTCTAATATTTCTGTTTCAGTTTCTCTAATAAGTGGTATTATCACTAACTACAAATCTGGTCTCGCTTAAGGCCTTGGACTGTAATAGCTACACAATAGTGCCTTTAAATACAATAACCTGTCTGAAAATTTGTTGCATCTTCTACACACATCAAACCAAAAATTTAAAAAATATGTTGTTACGATGAAAAAATAGCTCATGAATTCACACAATCATATGTTGCATCGCCAGTTAAAATGAAAATTGCAAAGTAATCTACCAGCTTCATTCCAGAAAGAGAATTGCATGGGTGAGTCATGCCCAAAAACGCAACACCACAACACTGACAAAAATAGGTGCATAACAATCCCATCACCGCACTGAGACATACATAATTTTCTGGTAATTCACTGCCAGCTATTAGTAAAAAGCTACTGCTTTAAGTGAACCTTGTCTGTGAGACATAAATGTATATAAAAAGCAGCTTCTCAGTCATCGGAATAGTTCACTGTCTGCATTTAGCATCTGAGCTGCTTCATTCCCAGACAAAAATGATATCAGAGTCCTGATGGACATCAGTGACAAGTGGCGTCCCTTGGGGTCCATACTGGGACCAGTGTTATTTAATATCTTCATTAATGACATAGTGGGATCGAGTGCACCCTCAGCAGGTTTGCAGACAGCACCCAGCTGAGAGTGCATTTGCCACACCTGAAGGACAGGATGTCACCCAGAGGGACCTGGACAAGCTCAAGAAGTGGCCCTATGGGAATTTCATGAGGTTTAATAAGACCAAGTGCAAGGTCCTTTGACTGGTTCAGGGCAACCCCTGGTACAACACAGGCTGAACAGATGGAGAGCAGCCCTGTGAGAAGGCCTTGGGGTGCCGGAGGGTGAGAGGCTGGACATGACCCAGCCATGGGCACTGCCAGCCCAGAGAGCCGAGTGTGCCCTGGGCTGCATCCCAAGCAGCGTGGGCAGCAGGGAGAGGGAGGGGATTGTGCCCCTCTGCTCCTCTCTGGTGAGACCCCACCTGCAGTGCTGCATCAGCTCTGGGGTCCCCAGCACAGGAAGGACAGGGACCTGTTGTAAGGGCCACAGGAGGGCCACCAAGATGATTAAAAGAATGCAGCACCTCTCCTGTGAGGAAAAGTTTAGAGAATTGAGATTGTCCATCCTGGAGAAGAGAAGGCTCCAAAGAGACCTAATTGTAGTCTTCAAGTAACTGAAGGGAGCCTACAAAACAGATGAGAGAGACTATTTACAAGGGCACGTACTACTAGGACAAAGGGGAATGGATACAAAAAGATAGTACATTTAGATTAGGTTTTAGGAAGAAATTCTTTACTGTAGGGTGGTGAGGCACTGGACCAGGTTGCCCAGAGATGTTGTGGATGTCCCTTCCCTGGAAGTGTTCAAGGCCAGGTTGGATGGGACTCTGAACAACCTGGTCCAGCGAAAGGTGTTCCTGCCCATGATAGGAGGGCTGGAACTGGATGATCTTTGAAGTCCCTTTCAACCCAACCCCATATAAAATTGTATGGTATATATAAAGTGTGGATGTTGTGCAATTTTTTTTAAGGTATTTTGGGTATTTAAGGTATTTTTTTATTTAAGGTTAAATTTATTTAAGGTGTTTTTTAAGACACAGACTGGACTTAGGGTCCTGACTGAGGCCCGAATCAAAGATGCTGCCTACAACTCTGGCAGATGCAGGCAGGTTGGCAGCATTCCCTTCTGGAAAAGAGAGGATGGAGAAGTATGCCAAACGCTGCTTAGCAAATCCCTGAACAGTGCACTCAGTGACAAATTCCTGCAAATGAAATGCATTGACATTCTAGCCATTTGCAACCCTTTTCTTTTGCAACAATTTTATTGGACTGTTTTAGTTTTGTGACTACCTTCAGCAGGGTTTTATGTGGCAGTCATGTCTAAAGTGTAATCCTATGCAATCCTGCAAGACCTTTTGTAGCTTCAGTTGCACATCGATCTCAGGTTTCTCCCAGACATAACGAGGAGGTTAAAAAAAAAAAGGTTATTTGAGACAAACCCCAGTTGATTTACCTTGAAAGGTTTTCTCTTCTCCAGAAGATAGCACATCTAAGATAGAATGACATGGCTGCTGAGTCAACCTAATGGTTTTCCAGTTCAGCACAGGCTCTTATTGTAACACCGCTGCTGTGCAGAGTGATCTTTTGGATACCTCAAGAATTTAAGACACTTGTCTCATGCATTTTTCAGATCCTATTTGTAACAGATGACTCTCCGGACTCAAAAAGCTGTACACATTAGCTTTTTGGCTTCAGAAAGAAGCTCACTACTGCATTCTTTTGCACTGAATAGAGGCTTTTACAGTGTAAATGTGCCTTTATCTAATTCATAGGATTACTTCCAGCCAGCCAACAAAACTGCAAGCAACTGTGTAGTTGTTAAGCAGTTATTTTATTTCATCTTGAACAGGTTGGGGTTTTCTCTCTATTATTTTTGTCTCCCACCAGGATAAGATGAAAGAAGCCTGGAGGCATGGGGTGTGTACAGACTCACTTAGGTCTCTCTTTTACATGAATCCCTACATCACTGATGTTGTTGCATTAGATCTTCCCATAACACCTTTGTTGCTTATCCTGGCCTGATGTTTTTGTTGATGATTGATTACACACCTTTCATTCAGAAAGACTGTGATGAACTATGTTATTTATGTAAAAACTCTCAGTTTAAGCACCTAATTGAATGCAGCCTTTTACTGAATGCTGAGAGTATTCCAAAGCACTGAATTACTTATTCCCTTTGCTCCACTGCTCCTTCCTCTATGCCCAGCCACATGGACACTTTCTCACTTCTGTTAGCTCTGCCTTCCACTAGATCCCCAGTGAAAAGTTATGTCCCAGCTTCTGAAAGGACATAAAACTCATCTGGCAAAAACACAAAATTTTTTTCATCTGATTTTGTAAGCCGAACTGACTCAACAATAAGTCAGAGCTGGCACAAAGAATAGGACAGGACACTGCACCTACAAACAGGTCCTAACCTGATGGAGATGAAGAAGCTGAACCACCCCTCTGGAGGTGTTTTGATTGCATGAGTATTTTAGATGAGCTCAGCTGTCTAACAGCAGACAGAGGTTAATTAATGGCAATTGTCTGAGCTGGACTTGTCTTGGAGCAGAGTTCAGAGGTATATGCCCTTTAATGCAAGCAGCCACGTGTGCAGCTTCTGCCTGTTCTTGAAAGTAAGGCAGGTTCACTAATGCTGCTTCTTGTTAAAGCCTTCAGGCCAGTTTAACACCTTGGCTTAAATGAGCAGATAGCAAAAACCGCCCCTCCTGCATTAGTGTATTTAAAAAAAAATATTTTTTTTGCTGTAATTGACAAATCTATTGGTAAGATGTGCTAAGAAAGTAACTCGTTGTGATATAGCTGTAAGTAGTGCATTATATTGGTTGCATTTTTGGGACTCTGTCTAAATGGAAAGATCCATGAGAATGTTGCCTGGATAGGGTAGTGACTCATTCCAATAGTGTGCTCTGCCCCATTTGTTGCTCATTTTTGTTGTGGGGAGAACGATGTAAACAGAGAGAAAGGAAGAACTAAAAATTTTGTGGGCTACTCATCTAAGAGAGTAGATGCCTGGGCTCTGGCTCCTTCTTGCTGCTCTGCTGATGCAGATGGATACTGAGGATCAGCCACAGATAGAAGTCTCAGGCACAGAGGCTTGGACACCAAATTCCCCAGCCTTGTCAGTGGCTGGGCGGAATCACAAATTCTTCATGCTTGGCTGTGTACAAGCTCAAGCTCATTAGTATATGTGGAGAGTCCTCACTTTCCCTGGCCCAGCCCAGCTCAGCCCACTGTCTGAGGATGAGTGCACTATCCAGGCAGCGTAGGCCTGGATGCCCTTGGGCAAAATATTCCAGTGTTTGCCACCTGGGTTGTTGCAAGGCAGTGAATATTTGGGACAAAGTGGATTCAGTGCAAAGTGTCTCTGACAAAGACTGCATCAGTCTGCTTCATCCTGGCATGCCTGTCTTCTCTCTTATCAACTTCTTGTGATTCCCTAGCTGTCCTCTTTTCCTGGTCTGAAAATTTTTTAACAATAATCATGAGAGTGCATTGCCTAAAACAGGGTCAAAAGAGACACCCATTTATGATTTGCCTCATCTCTCTATATGCTGAGTATTTGATACTCAGTAGTGGGACAAGGATAGTGGAACATCTCAGGCTGGGGTGGATCAGTGTGGCACAACCTCCTCGTGGGTAGGAAGAAAAAGAAAGTGATAGGCCAAGAGAGCAAGGAGCCCTCAGCTTGTCTAGGAGTGCCAGTAAATGACACAGGGGCTCATGAGCAGTGGGTGTGAGACAGCACAAAACTCTACTGAGTGCTGATGGACCAGATCTGAGCAGGCAACAGAACAAATCCATGCAGGGAAAGCTGCTACAGTCAGCTAGGTCAAAGGCCCTTCATTCTTCCTAAAACTTGGGGTTGTTTTTGTCTCTGGGTGTTCAATTTAACAGCATCCCTTCTACCTCACCTTCTAACAGTTAGCATAGTTACACACTAATATACCCACAACCTGCTAAGCACTGTGGTTACAAACCTTCTTATGGGAGATAAAGAGACAGAAATACAGCACAATCAGGACAATTTATCTCTCGAGGAGAAAATTCAATCAGAGGCACAATAAAGTCACCATGACCTAAGTTAGTACCTGCAGCTGCTGGTGTCTCGTGAATGCTCCCAACCAACTCCTCACATGTCAGATCCTACATGAGAAAGGCTCAAACTGTGGAACATCATGCTACAGACAAATCTGCCTGAGTTTCTGAACAGGGATAATTATTTTCCCTTAACTCATAGATGGTAACAGGATAATCTACACTCTAGGCCCTGACCAAGGAACTCTCGTAGCACTGTGCAGGACCTACCTTTATGATAAATCTCTCGGCTTTGAAAGGCTGTATGTTCATCACACCTTGTGATTAGCTTGTCTTAGAAATTAAGGAGCATTTTTCTTCTGAACATAAATAAGAATATAGTGCAATTCAGTGAACTGCATTGAAGTACTTCTGGATTTACTTTAGTATAGCTGAGAGCAGAATCAGACTCTATATGTGTTGGCATGTGCTCTATAGGACATTGTAAGAAAAAACAACAAAGTTATCCTTCTTAAACCATGTTTCAGCTTGCTGGTGGATCTGAGCTTTAAACTCTACACTCTAGTCTAATGCCAGAAATCTTACCTGCTTTCAGATCTCTCCATTTTAAACTGTTTGCCAAGGCTTGAAGACTGTAGGTGTAAAATACAGTTAAGGAGCCAAACAAAGTCCATGTCTCCTCTGTATTAATGACTTATATTGTAGCATGTCTGGAAACCTATGACTTTAATTAGGAAAAAATTAGAAAACACTTTAAAACATAGCCAATTGCAGTACATTTGTGCTGCTTCTTAGAACTATAAGTTTGAAAAGGTTTTCATTTATGCTTATCAATGGAAAAAAAAATTAGCGAAATATCATGTAGAAAGTTTCAATTCCTTCTGGTTAATCAGAGAATAGGTATATGCACAAGAAAGATTTTACATGATGGAGCTGTGCACACAAATATCTTATGTAGATTCAGCCTTTGTGAGTTAGAGGCTTGTCCTGTTTGCCAGCTGAAAATAACCATGTACCACCCTTTACAACTAGGAGCAGAGCCACAGGAATGGATTATAGTCCTTTAGTCAACTCTTGTTAGCTCACATCTGGAACAGTACATCCCATCACGGGCCTCCAATGCAAGAAAGACATAGATAAAGGGCAGCAAGTTCAGCAGAGAGCCACCAAGGCTGAGGGATCTGGGCTGGTTCAGCCTGCACAGCTGCCCTCTAACCTAACAGGGAAGTTACTGTGAAGACAGAGCAAGGCTGAGCTGCACAGGGGGAGAATGAGAAACAATGGTGACAAATTGAAATAGGGAAATTCCAATTAGATGTAAGGAAATATTGTCTCCATTGGGATAACGTTTTGTTGGAAATAGTAAGCTAGAGAGACTGAGGAGCTGAACCACCTGATTTGAATCCAATATTGATCTGCTTTGAGCAGGTGACTTCCCAAGAGAACACTCTCTTGTTGTTCCCAGCCTGAGCGAGTCCATGATGTCGTCATCTGATGGAATCATTTGCATCAGTGAAAGTGGATGTAGCAAGCTACCAAAAGAAAATGGAACTTTATTTTATCTGGGTGCAAATCAAAATCCATTGTGCAATTTAAAGCAATAGCAAATGTCTAGGCATCATCTTTACTTAGCTTTCACTGCTCTGTACTTATTGAGTCATTAAATTCAAGCCAAACTGCATGAGAGTAGAATGAGTCCATTAAGTTACTTCGGATTTACTATGCAGAATAAATAGCTGTATGATCTTAAAAAAATATTATATTGACAACTGAAGGGAAAGCATTAAAAAACCCAAGAACACAAGAATGAAGAGAGCAGAAAGCATGAAAAATGAAGGGCCAAGTTGTCTTTACTTTTTTCTGGGATGTTTCAATACGTTTTGGGCAAATAAATGGTTTTCTCCTCTCTTTTTTGGCCCATATTCAAACTTCAGAAGTTGTGTCTACTACACCATAGTTGCAGCATGAATTTTAGGATGCTTGGCATTCCCATAGCCTGGTGTCTGGGACAACAGTCTGCGTTTAGCTTCAGCTCAGACAGTCTAAAAGTTAGATAATGCCTGAGTTTAGAACGGACTTCAAGTATTCTGTAGGGCATAACCACCCTTAGCACTTCTGCTTGAGCTTATCATTGCAAGAGCTGATGGGGTAGCTCTAACGGCCCTTTTTTGGCGGGGCTGTAATTTAATTTGTGGCTTTTCTACATTCTCTGTGGAATGGTCTACCTTGGTCTACCTTGAGTAAGGTAAGCATCATACACAGACATTTATTGCAGTCTTTGGTCCACCCCTTGGCACAGTTTACGCACATGCAGCAGTGTAAACATAGGCTGGTGTTCAATATTCTTGTGACAAAATCTCTGTGGTAGCAATATGTGATGGACCAGTCGTATGAGTAGACTCACATTTGATTCATACTCACCTTCACATTTGATTGCCAGAACCAGTCTGATATTCTATTAAAGTTTGCTTAGTATGGATTCAAATGATGCATCCTTATTGGTCTGAGCACCTCAGAGAAATATAACCAAGATTTAAAAACTGGCCCTGAGATCTCCAGCTGTGTACAAGTGCTATACATGGATGCCACTTCTAATTCTGAGGAGGAAAAATAGCTGTGATTCACTGTTGATCTTGTTACGAATAGCAATGGGTAACTGGTTGGGTTAACACAGATTTCTAAGACAGAACCTTCATTTACCTTTGTTGACGTGGCAATTATTTTAAAAGCAGCTAGATAAAAAGAGCCATTAATCTACTTTCCTTCAGTATTTTCAAACGTGCTACAACATAAAATGCCTGATAAAATTATTAAGATTATTTATTTCAGTCTCATTGCCTTTACATGTCTGAATGGCACCCAGCCAGAAGTCTACTCAGTTTAGTCTTTAATATTGCTAGAAAAAAACCCTATTTTTAAAATTAACTTGCTTGAGTGCTCTAGTTTGCATGTTTAATCTAAATAGATATCTTTTGTCAATTTAGTGCAAAAAACCCACAAAATAACAACAAAAAAAAAAAAATCCAAGACTGTTTTCTTTTTGATTTTGTAACATCTTGATAGGTAATATTTTTCTTTAGGTGCTCCCTGTAATCAAAAGAGGCTGAAAAGGGTGGGAAGGAAAACTGACTTTTAAGACATTGGCATTTTGGTGAAAGGGAGCAGTCTTGAATCGAAACACAAACAAACTGCTTATGTTCCCCAAAATATGAGCTGCTATATAGTGCAAAGCTGATTAGCCTAGATTTTAATTCTTTCACTTAGTAGGTCTTTTTGAGCCTCATTTTGCCTCTCTGGCTCACACTGAACTGTACCTTCCTCATTAAGGCACACCTTCATTTCTAATTGCTCTATCTTAGACTCTACTCAGGATAACTAAAACTTCCAGAATATGGCTTCATGTGTTATATTTAACATTTTAAAGATAACTGCAGGCTTGATTTTAGTTGCCAAGACTTTGTAGCAAGTAAATTTTGTAACCAAGAAAATAGAAGATAAACCACAGATAAAACCACAGCAATTTCTTAATTAACAGAAAACACCCTCAAGTTGTGTTTTTAAACTAAAAGGTGTTCTCTCTCTTCCCATTTCCACCACTGTGGCTGCTTGAAATCTCCATGTTCTGGTTACCATTGGGTATATGGCCAGAAATATACAAATTAATCTCAGCATTTGTGCTGATAATTAAATTATAGTATATGTTGTGATTCTACAACCCTTATGTTGTGAATCCATGTACTCAGGCTACAATACAGTAGAATTGTTTTAATTACTTTGGTTTAGGATACCAGGGGTTATGGAACATTTTATATAGTTTCTCAGAAACCTTGAATATTATGAAATTTAGAGGTACGTTTTTCAAGAGGCCCAATATTATAAAACATACATGTCTGCATTGGTCTGTAGGATCTGTATCACTTCCTCCAAATGGAAGCCACAGGATTCAGCAGCTTAAGCAGAAGTTTATAATAGTCAATAGGAGATACTGAAGAGAAGAATGTATCTTAATTTGTTGAATCATTTAGTAATTTACATTGGAATGTCTCTGTGAGATTGCTTCTCAAAGCGACTCAAACTTGTTAGGGCAGATTGTCCAGTGTCATAGGCAGTTGAACTTTGAAGGTGTCCAAGAGTGGAGATCCTACAGCCTATCTGAGCAACCTGTTTCAGAGGTTCATCACCCTCACTGAGAAGACATTTTTCCTTGATTGTATAGAGAATTTCCTGTGATGAAATTTGTGTTCATTGCATCTCATTTTTCCACCATATACACCTCTGAAAAAAATTTGGCTCCATCTTCTCTATGGCTCCATTCCCCTGCAATTGGAATACAATTAGATTCTCCCTTTGATCTCCAGACATAGTAAAAGTTGTCTCTGCGTCTCTCAATACTTCCCAGATCTCCTGATAAGCTTGGTGGTCTTCCACTAGACTTCCTCTAACATGTACAAGCAGCATCACAACTGGACACAGAGCTCCAAACACAATTTCACATGTGTCAGATAGAGGGAAATAATCACTTTTCCTGAGTTGCACATTCTTGCTAATTAGTCCAGGATGGTGTTGATCTGCTGCTGGCTCTGGTTCGGATTGCCAGCCATGATGTCTGGTGGTAGTTTACTCATCCAATTTATATGTCTCTAAAAGAGATCTGTGGGAGACTGTCTATAAAGCCCTACTAAGTCACCACTTTGCATATACCAAAAACAGTGCAACAAGAAAGGAACCCTTATGTCTCTGTTAACAGTGCAGTGCCAATTGAAACTAAGTGTAGTTTCAACCCAACCAACCAATTCCTTACCCACCTAATAGTCCACCCATCAAGTCCATGTCTCTGCAGTTCAGAGTGAAGGATGCTGGGGGGATCATGTCAAAGGCTTTACAAAAGTCCAGATAAATGACTCCTGCACCCTTCTCTTGTCCCCTGGAGTCACTCCATCATAGAAGAGCACTGAGTTGGTCAGGCAGGATGTGTCCTTCTTGAAGCTGTTCTGGCTTTCCTGAATCATCTCCCTATTCTCCACGTGCCCTAGCACAGCTTCCAGGACGATCTCTTCCACGAATTCCTGGGCACAGAGCTGAAGCTTACAGATCAGAAACTCCCAAGTAGTTCCCTCATTTCCAGCCTTTTTAAAGATGAGTGCAATGTTTCCCCTTTTCTAGTCACCTGGGATTTTACCTGATTGCCATCGCTTTTCAAATACCACAGAGAGTGGCTTGGCAAATACAGCAGCCAAATCCCTCAGGATTCTGGGATGCATCTCATCAGGTCCCACAGACTTATGTATATTCAGGTTCCTCGGGTGCTCATGAACCTGATCTATACTTGCAAACTCTTTGTTGCCCCAGTCCCCACCCTTTTGGGAAGAGAGGTTGTCATTGAAGAGTGAGG
This sequence comes from Vireo altiloquus, assembly GCA_013396875.1. Lineage (NCBI taxonomy): Eukaryota > Metazoa > Chordata > Aves > Passeriformes > Vireonidae > Vireo > Vireo altiloquus. The sequence continues at coordinate 198,026 of VZRF01009222.1, read as the reverse complement.
CAAACAATCTGAGTACCTCAGTCTTCTCCTCATCTTTGTTACCAGCTTTCCAACATTGTTTATGAGGTGGGTAAATCTTCTCTGACCTTCCTTTTCTGGTTGACACACCTGTAGAAGCCCTTCCTGTTATTTGTTGCATCCCTTGCCAGGTTCCGTTCGAGCTTCACCTTGGCCTTTCTCACCTCATCCCTCACAATCAAACTTGATCTTTCATCTTCCTCTTCCAGGGTTACCTGTCTTAGTTTCCACTGCCTATGCACTTGCTTCTTGCCCTTTTGTTTGACCATCAGCTCCCTGTTTGGCTATGCTATTGCCCGATCTCTTGCTCCTGGAGATTGCTAGCTCTTGCACTCTATGGAAGATTTCCTTAAAAATCTGCCAGCTCCATTAAACTCCCTTGTCACTGATGGCAGCCTGCCAAGAGATCCTATAGACTGTCTCCTTGAAGAGCTGGAAGTCTGTTTTACTAAAGTTCAGGGGCTTAATCTTACTCCTTACCTGACCCATGCTCCTCAGGACTGTGCACTCTACCAGAACGTGATCATTGCAGTCCTGGCTGCCTCCAGGCTTGGCACCCCCAGTTAGCTCGCTCGTGTTTGTGACCAACAGATCCAGTACTGCATGCCCTATGGTAGGGCTGCCTATTACCTGGCTCTAGAAGTTATGCATCCCAGGAGCCTCCTGGATTGCCTAAAGCTCACCGGGCTTCTTTCCCAGCAGATGCCAAGGTGGTAAGTCCCTCAGCAGGATGAGAACCTGAGAGCACAATGCCTCCTGTAGCTGGAGCTTAGTCAGTAGGCTCCCCTTGATCAGGCATGACCATTTGTGCACAATATTGTAGCTAAGTGTTTTATTGACAAGGAAAACAAGCAGTGTAAGAGTATTTGAACAATTGTTTAAAGAAAATAACCTCCAAATGTAAACATGTGGATTTGGAATTAAAACCTGGTTTTAGGAGTTAAAATAATTTAGCTACAAATCAATCAGAAGCTATACAAGCTTCACTTTTCCAAGCAAAGAAATTGAAAATGCAAACTAATAGTAGTGCACTGAAATTTACAGGTTTTTCACCTACTTTGTAATCAAACACTCTTTGAAGCCTAATTGTAGCATGTTTGATGTAGGCATTGATTTTGTTGAAACTGTATGTACAGCCAGTGCAAACAGTCCAATAATCCTGAGCCTTTATTTGGCACCATAACCATTTTAATGGCTTTTTCCACATTTATTGCTGGCAACAGCATACCTTCACAGAAGCTGAGTTGTGCTTTTTCTGTTGGTTTTGTTCTTGATTTACAGGCAAGCTCTTTAATTGAACTCTTAAGAACACACTCTGCATTCAGAAGCTTTGCAAATAGAAGATGCATTTAAGAAGTTGTTAATATAGTCATGGTGGAACATGGGTGATCATTCTCTGGTATATAGAGCACTAAATTAAAATAATGAAAATAAACAGGATATTTCCAACTCTCTGTGATATGTTCAGATAATTCAAGCACCAAGACTATTAAAGAATGTCTTAAATGTCAAAAGAGAGTCCCTTTGATTTCCTTTCTTTTTAAATATCCAGGGGTTTGCTTCACTACTGCTTCATTCATCTCACAGATATATTTCATCTTTCCATACCAGAACATATTAATGGAGTTTTCCTGAAGGCGAGCCAAAGACACAGGCTCTGACACAGATTTCCAGTATACTGCAGGAAAACGAGAAGGGGACATGTGTGAAAATGATACAATATCCTTCTTGTATTTTCCGAGCTGCATTACAAACTAGATGATAATCAGAATTTTTGTTTTAATGATTTTTTAATGGAAAAGATAACACGTTATCATGGAAAAAAATTCCGGGTAATAAAAATATTTTAAAGGAATATAAATATTATCAAAGGGATGTCATAAAAAAAAACGAAGCACAGAATTAAAACTACAGAGTTCACAACAAACATTTTTCTGTAAATAGTTACCTTTTTGCATATAGATCTAAACAGCACATTGGTAGATGCAATCATATCTTTTCAACCTTAGCTTTTTGCCACTTTCATTATCAACATCAGATAAGGCTCACCAGAGAAGTGGTTTGTAGAATTAAGGATGTAATCCTCTGTAGTAAAATGCTAAAGAAAATTTTGTGTCTCTAGTATTTTTATATAATCAAAGTATTTGTTTGGTTGTGATGGTGCTTTTGCTCATTCTTACAGCACAGGTGCAATTCTACACATAAATGGACACATGTATTTAGATTCAATATGACAGAATGTCATTTCTTCCCCTGCAACTCAAACCCGACTTTCATTTGTTTTGTCGTCTTTTTCACCCACTTCTTCCCATTCAAATTGCAAGACTTCCATGAGGATCAATTGGGCAAGCTTCGGTCTATTTCCCTGCATTTCATGTCATCCCATTTGCTTTTACTGTTTTCACTTTGATTCAGAATTTTCTCTCTCTCTCTCTTTTTCTTTTTTTTTTTTTTTAGCATTTAATTTCTTCCATTTCTTCTCCTGTCTCTTTGTTTACCTTTCTTCCCTGATTGACCTTACCCTCATCCCAGGTGTGTTTGCCCAGTCAATTCTAGGTTCCAGGACCAAAATCATTCCATTCTTACATATCATCCAGTAATTCATAAGTCCAGACTTCTTGGCCACCTACTACCCAGGCACTGATTTGCTGCTAAATCTTTACAAGTCCCTGCTTGCTTCAGCTTCTGCAACATAAATTTCCTTCTCCGTATTGTCTGTGCCTAATCCAGAGAGGACATGAGAGGAAAAAACAGACATCCTCTGAGTTCTCATGGACAAATATTTCCTTTTAAGTATTTGGAAATACTGTGAACATTTTTTGGTAAAATATTACTGTTTTATTTTCAGCGGCCTGAAATTCCCATCTCTATGGCTTTAAAGAATGTTTTTCAATTTCTTCAAGAATATATTGGATTTGGGGGATTTGGGAGGAGAAAGATGTGTTAGTGTCTTCCCAGAACAAGGAATTTATTCATTGTAAGCATACAAGGGGATGGGAGCCAGAAACAAATAGAAAATAAACACTACAACCTATGCTGCAGTTTTTCTAAAATAATCAAGTCATGGTGAAAAAATTCCATGTATTCTCACCCACTAAATGCGTGTTGCTTTGCCTATGATTTTCAATCATGGCTATTGTCATGCAACCATAGAGTCAACGTCTGCATGAGGCGCATAGTGACAGAGTTCAGGGAAATGCATACCTGAGAAAATTTATGTAGTTAGGCATCAGTAATTCCAAAGCACCTCTACCCCTACAGGGACTGACATTGTCCACTTCACTAACATGAATGCAGAACAAGATAATGCATGTAAAACAAGAAATTATATGTGATTATCATAAGAGTATTTTCCAAAATCAATTTGTCATATGTTGTGTTGTCATGTTTTTACAACTCAGTGCTCATGGCAAAGAACCCATCCTTCCACAAAATGTCTGAGCTGAGGAGGAAGTCAGAAAGGACGGTATATTCCTATCATAGAGAAGCAATCCACACCGCAGTAATTATAAGGAACAAAACAGGCAGTCCTCTGCTGTCTCACCTCAACTTCTTCTAAGTCAGGTTAAGGGAAAAAAGCTACAAGATGAGACCTGCCCAGTATTGAACATTATTTCTAGGAGCATGCTTTCTTTAGTCTTTCATCCTTGGTTTACCTGAAAACATACTGCAATGAAGTTTTGCTTCTGGGTGTTCAGCTCAAAGTGAGCTTCTAGCATTACTTTATACATTGTAAATTATATTACAGGAAATGTAAATTATTTCTGCAGCCTGATCTTTTAAGTGTTCTCAAAAAGGAAATAGTTCACTTATATTAGTTTAACATCTGGCATGTTTGATCTTTCTGAGAAATCATCATGCAAAGCAATATGCTACAGAACCTTGCTATTTCCTTTCTTTCACTGGCTAACTGCTACTGGGAACTATTGGAAGCACCATTGCAACAAGGGATCAAAATATATTTCATAGGTATAGAACTGGATTATGAAATTAATGTAATTCTGCTCTTCATGTGTGAAAAATGGGTTGCTCTGCAGTTTGTAGATGGAAACAGAATGGGGAAGAAATCTCAGTTGACTGAGATGTAATAAATTTACAGTGCAAAGCTGGCATCAGTGGCAGCACATGATGTCTTCTAAAGACGGACTGCAGTTTTCATTTTAGGATTCATTTATAGAGTACCATCATTACATAAACCACATGTTTCTTACCAAACCATGAAATAATTAGCTGTGGAAAACTCAATTGTGCCAGTCCTGAATTACATTTATGAACACTGAAAATGCAGGTACCCATATAAACAAAAGAAAACAAATTGTTCAGCTGTGTAAAATAATTCAGGAAAGAGATTTCTAATAGATGTCCAGATTGATGGGCTTTTTAATGGAAACATCATGTGCTGGCACTGTGCCAAAGAAAAGTTAGCTGTTATTATATTATTCTTATACAAGACATTTCAAAGAAAAAACTTTAACCTGGATCCTTGAAAAATGATGCTTTTTTCTTTTATAGCTATTTACCTGCTCCAGAAAAGCAGCCAGATTTCAAGCTGTACACAAGAACACAAATTATTAACTTTATGCTTGTGATTATTCTAATTTCTGGTATTTTTACTACAGGTCTTAGAAAGCACAGTCATATATCCCTTGTATTCTGTAGCTGGTTGTACACAAGGACAGTGCAAAATGCATTAAATATACAGATCATCTTAAGGCTGCAGTAGCAAGAGTGTCATCAATTAACATTCCAGGGAGATGATCAGTTTGGAAATCAAAACAGTAATAATTGATATGTAAACACATATATCTATACATATGAAATCTTGAGGTACAGCTTGATCTTGAGGTGTGAAATCACATTTACACACAGATGTGCAAACTCCATAGAGTTTCTGTTCTCTGCTTAAGCAAGGCAAAGTCTTATATAAAATTTGGCTCCTAATCACTGTTTATCTGCCTTTTGTTGCACTCTATCTCTGAAAAGGAAAAGAGAAATAAATTAGTAATTTATAAAAAGCGTGCACATCTGCTCAAGGAACAGGCACTCTATGTGTTCCCTAGTTATACTGGTAATTTTAATAAACTGCATTTGGAAAAAGACAGCAACTAGTCTTCAAGGTTCATCTCTGCGAGTCATATGGTTTTAGCATAAGTTTTGAGGCATTTAAAAAAAATATAAAAATAACTCAGCTATTTCTGGTAATATTATTAGAAAAAAATACTTTTGTGTTGTCATCCTAATAAAGAATTTCTGTTATAGTGCTTGAACTGTATTTTACCAATGCCTGTGGAATGATGGCCAGAAAGTCCAGCAGAACTAATGATTTATTGGACTGTCCCCATTCAGTGCTTAATCTCTCAATGGATAGTTCTTGGACAGTAGCTCCTGATGATATTAAAACTTCTGATTTGAAAGCAGCAATTCTACCTGACACAAAAGAAATCCTCCCTCCTGATTGAAGCAGTGAGATCTGTGTTTAGTGACAGCTTGTCTTATTTGGCAGTTTCTCCTTGAACATCCTGCCGGTCCCTCCCAGAAAACATAGAAATATTCTGGCAAAGGCATGGGACTGAAGAGAGGGTTCTTTGTTCTCTGAGATGGAGTATGGCTTGACAAGAAAGATTTAAAGACGTCTGTAGGTCACTGAAGGTTAGTATTTCCTGACATTATTACTTTGACAAATGAAAAGAAAACAAACACTCTAACCATAGGAATAGAATGTCAGGATCATTGCAAATCCAGAAGCAGGCAACACTAACAAACAACTGAAGGTAAGCTTTCTGTGGCATCCAAAGCAACATCCGACTGAGGATCTGGATGGAACTTGCTCCGGAGATTTATGTAGGACAAAGAATTTTTCTCTTCTTTCTTTGGGCACCTGATGCAAAATCCAGATGGCTGACTCCTGGTATTGCATGTTGTGGCTGACCACTAACTCTTTCTGCAAATATTTTTCCTCAGCCAAAAGTAAGCCCACTTTGGCCCATTACTGAAGGCAGTTTGAGAAAGTAAGCAACCATGTTACTTGTTCACTCATTGACTTATCCATCTGAGTAAATTAAGAAAACAAACTCATCAAATTTTCCTCTATCTAATCAATAAACATGTAAGCTAATAAAATGGTATAAAAGAAGATGAAATCGATGTCCATATTAAATACAACACTTTTAAAAGCTGTACTTTTTCCTATTTCTTTGGGTTTCTTGGTGTTGGTTTTGATGGGATTCTTTTCCCCCCAAAAAAGTGCTACACAAACTGTACTTTGTATGAAATGATTAGATGGAGTTATTACTCTTATCTGAAACCCATAAAAACAACTCTCCTTTAAGGAGTTAATAGCTGCTTCATTAGGTTTCGTTTTAGTCTAGCATTATTTATTGTAAAATAATTGTAAGAAGGTCAACTTGCCACTTGTCATAATAAGAACAAAGATTGAATATAGGTCCTGTTCCTATCTCAGGACTGCTTGGCTCATATATGATGGACACTCTATAATCCTACCTCCCACAGATAAAAGACAGAAAAGACTAAATCTTCCACTATGCAGAGCCAGAATGTGTAAGGGAGAGACACTTAGACACTTATTAGGATGAAAGGGTCTCCCATGGCTTCACGTAGAAGTGGGGGGCAATATTGCCTGCTTCATCATCCTCCTTATTTTGCTTGACTCTGCTTTTCATGAACTCTGTTCAATTTCCTTCTTCTTTTGCTGGCAGTTCACAAGTCTTCCTTTAATATGTCTTTTGCTTTTTTCTTGCATCTGTTATCTACTCTCTGTCATGAATATCTGTCACACAATTACAAATATGTGAATAGAGTTAGATTTGAAGTACCTACTCAGAACACAGCTCAGCAGGTCTTTGTAAGTGCCACTTTAGCAGTTGTTGTGTGAAGTTAGGGAAGAATTAAGAACAGTGAAAGCTGGTCACAATACAGTGTTTCAGTGTGGACATCTGATCACACAATACTAGCCTTCTACTGGCCTAGTGGAAGGTGTCCCTACCCATGGCAGAGGAGTTGGAACCAGATGATCTTTAAGGTGTCTGCCAACCCTGACCATTCTATCATTCCATGATATTCTGCCAGTGCTACACATGTGCACACTCTTTTTTACTTCCCTGATGAGTTTAAATCCAAACGATGGACCTGAAATTTTCAGATTAATTGTGGGGGGAAAGAGTTAAGGAAAGGAGTCAAAGCACTAGCATAAGAAGTACCCTGTTGGACAAAGCACAGAAGTGGCCCCCAAGCCGTGGCTGAAGGAGTGAGTATGTATGGAAGGGAGGTGACCATGCCGTATTGTGAGGTGCATTTGCCTTGCAATGTCCCAGCATCCAGAGCAGATAAAGCAGAAACCCTCTGTCACTCCTCCCCGTACTCCACGTGTGCACTGGTCATTTACAGAACCAGCTAATGCTCTCTGTATCCACACAACACTCAGTGGCCTACAGTGTAAAGAAGTATTTTTTATTCTTTCTGTTTACTTGAAACCAGTCTCCTACTGCTCCTTTGAGAGACCTCTGCTTTGTACATATAAATGACCAGGTCTGTCACATCTTAATTATTTTCATAATTCTGTGAAACTTTTCCAGACGAACCTCTCATCTGTTTCTTCTCCAAACAGAACAGTCACAGGTCTTCTACTCATTTGATCTGTTATTAAACACTGGGCAATGAAAAAACCTTATGGCAAACTTGGGTGGCAAAGATATCAGAGTTCCTAAGAGGTCCTGAGAAAGGAAAGGGTTTGGAAAAATCCTTACTTATTTCCCTGAACTTGGCTTCTTTTCCAGTCTTGGTGAGCCAGGGATGCTTAGTCACTAGTTGTCCAAAAACCAAGTGTTCTTTCTTGCCTTTATAGGGCACTTATAGAATTGTCTGATTCTTTAGACTTTTCATTCCTCTTTTTACCATATTCTGTTAGAACAAGTGATGTCAGTGTCTGGAGGACATCAACACACCTTACCTGCACTGACTGCATGCCTGGGGCTGCCCCCACCCGGCCCAAAGCCCAGGATCCCTTTTAATCCCTTTGGGACTATCAGTCCCTGCTCCAGTGATGCTCCAGCAGTGCTGGGCTCCAGCTTCTCACAACCCTGCCTTGCTCAGCCCTGGACTCACTGATCTGACCCACAGGCTGGCACACAACTTGACTTCTGACCCACCTCATCACCGTGAATCCACCTGGTGATCACCAGCCCTGATTTCCACCCTGACCTGCTGCTTGCCTTCCTGACAGACTTCAGACCTGCCCCATCATCATGTATTTGCTGGATGAGATGACCCAAGTTCTGGACTGGAACTGTCTGCCACCTATAGGTCTATCCTACTCTCCTGCCAGCGGTGGTGGCACTGGCACTGCCTCACTGAATTCTGCCCAGCTGGCCATGGTATTGCTTTCAGCTGCCAGCTCTCCAGCTCTCAGGGAGCAGACAGCCCTTGCTACATCCTGATGTGAAATGCAGAAAGGCTTATAATTAGCTTCCCAAGCTTGAAAAAGTGTTGACAAAGCGCTGAAATTATCTTTGATCTCTCTTTGTGCTCCTGAACATGAAAATCAAGCTGAAGGCAAAAGGATACAAACATGAGGGACAGGAGATGCCAGAGAGAAAAAGGATGGGCAAGAAATGCTATACTCCCTCTTTGCCTGCAAGGCTTCCGAAATAGTTTAAATTGCATGTTCCAAATTTAGGTAAATACTGATATTTCAAACTTGCTCCTTAACACAATATATAATAGAAAGGTTTTAAACACTTTTTACTCTGTCTTCAGTATCCCTGTATTTTCAATAAGGCTGGAAAAAAAAATAATGGGGACCAAAAAAAATCACGTGTTATTGCTTAATATCAGGATAAATAGAAGTGTCTTTTAAAACAGCCAATAGCAGACATGAAAACAACTGGAAGTTCAGCTAAAACTCTCTCAGAAACCTATATTCTCATGAGCTCCAGGATTAAGATAGTATGTTCAGTCAGTAAATTATGCCTTTGAAAAAAATCTTAAATTTTTGAGCACTTTACAGTTATCAGTGCTATGATGGCACTAAGATTCTAGTTTTTATGTCTGTAACTAAAGCCATCATTATAGGTTGCTACCGGGCCATTGTAATCAAAGAAAATATGAAGACTTCAAAATTAATCCCAAATGAATGGATTCATTAATTTGAGAAAAAAATCTAAATGAAATATCCCAGATGTTTGTATTCAAAATATTTCCTGAGATACATGGTTAAAGGGACCACTTGAAAGTTTTAAGTAAAAATTAATTTACAGAATGAATCCTGATTATTAGAACTGCTGGCTACAGTCAACAAACTACCTGGGCTGATGAGGCAAGATGAAAAGCTAGAGAAATCATCTGGATCAAGACTTTCTGTAAAGAGTGTGGATTTGCAAATAAACATATTTGGGGATGCTGTTTGAAAAGACTAGTGAAGTTAACAAAGTTATGGGAATATTAGGTCACAGCTAAATAGATGAAAAATTGTCCATTGGCACAGGTACTGAGAGCTGCAGCACATGACCAGCTCAGGAAAGTACTGCTGTATCAGTTACAGCCATTCCATACGCTTTACAAACATAAGGGTTTAAAACCACACGGGTGGTTTTTTATGATTTTTGGTTGGTTGGTTGGCTGGTTTGTTTTTCATGGTTTTTCTGTTTTGGTTTGGGGTTTGTTTTTCAGAAGGCTTCATTTCTAAAATATTCGACTAATGTTAGATAAAGTTGAAAGAAGTCATCAGTGAAAAAAAATCTAATCACATTAATTCAACAGAAATTTCTTAAAGATGTGGCTGGCAGTCACTCTCATGATTGCCTCCATTCTGTCTCACCAGCTCTGCTTTGGGCTGTCTCTGCAACTAATGTGAGCACTCTGTGCTAACACTGAATGGTCACACTGCCAGCATATCCAACTGTACCATGAGCTGGATCAATTTGTTCCCTTATTACAGGAAATTAATGTAATAACTAGATCCAAGAAGGAAAAATGTATTATTTTCACCAATGTAAACCATTCATTTATACAGGACCAAATATCTCATATTTATATTTTCTTCCATTCAAAAGATTACAAATCTACAATTTAAAATGACAAGGTGAAAATAACAAAAATTTCATCAGAGCTAAATCTAAGTATTTTTGAACAATTTACTTAAGATACAAGAAACTCAAATTCATCCATTCATTCTTACTTGGCAGGTAACAAAATACAGAAGGCTCAGGATTGTCTGGTACTGAAGTCCAACATTTCACACAATACTGTGTAGCAAGGAGACTGTCAGGAGGGTTGTTTAGTCTTTGGTATGCTGTGGTTTTGACAGAGGATAGGATTTACTTCTGTGACTACGATTAGGTGTCTCTTTGGATAAATTTGTTTTCCTTACCAAGCAATTGTAGGTATCAGCAACATCAAATCTAAGACATCTTCACTTTCTCGGATTCTTTGAAACATTTGATTTGTGTCTGGGCTCTATCAAATCTGTAAGCATCAGAAGACAAAGATGTGAGTCATCAGAAGTGGAAAGAACACAAGCAGTGTGCCATCCTGGGAAACAGAAGATTTTTCTGGGCCCTTGACATTAATAGCTGCAGCTGTCAACCCCACTTGCTGGCCCTTATGTTTCATACTGATCCTTGGAAAGTGAGTCATGACTCACTTCCTCTGGTCCTGATGCTTCTGCAGGGCAGGGAGGGGTCGCTCACTGCCTGCTGAACATGTTTGCACATGTGATGTCTGCTCATGCTTGTCACTCAGGATTTGCTGCCATGAATCCTAAGACAGTGTTTGAAAATAATAAGCGCTTCAGATCTACCATTCTCTGGCATTGCTTTCCTGTCCTAATTATGGAGTGATCATTAATTAAACCCTATCTTACTGGAAAATTTTCAGTCTTTCCTCTCACTAGACTCTGTATTTCAGTAGAAAAATTAGAAACCACATCAAGAGGATTCATTTTTCCTTTCCTAAACAAAATTAGGCTGCCAATGACTCAAAAGTCTCAAAGAGAGGCATAGTGGTCCAAAGTTGCTGTTTGTGTTTTTTTTATCTTGTGATGCTGAACTCAAGGGCACAGTATTGCACGAACACAATCTGCTTCAAGTTTAAGCATGAACAACAGTTTTCAATTCAAGCAATACTTCTTCAGAACACCAGGCTCACCAAAATAATATTTTAACAGTTGTTTAAAATCAAATACTGATTCAGAAAGTTTTCCAGCTCAATTTGCTATTGGCCAAGCAGATACATTTCATATAATCATAGATTCAGAAAATCAGAATAGTTTGGGTTGGAAGGGACCTTTAAAGGCCATCTAGTCCAACTTCCCCACAAAGAACAGGGACACCTTCATTTAGATCAGGTTGCTTAGAGACCCATCCAACCTGACCTTGAATGCTTCTAGGCATGAGGCATCCACCACCTCTCTGGGAATCCCATTCTAGGGTTTTAACACCCTCTTGGTAAAAATTTCCTCCTTTTACCTTGTCTGAATGTACTGTCTTTTAGTTTAAATCCCTTCTCCTATCCCAACAGACCCAGCTAAAAAGTCTATCCCCACCTTTCTTACAGAATCCTTTAATATTGAAAGGCCAAAATGAGGTGTCCCCAGACCCTTCTCCAAGCAACTCTCTCAGCCTTTCCTCACAGCAGAGGTTCTCCATCCCTCTAATCTTTGTGGCCTTCCCCTGGACTCACTCCCACAGGTCCCTGTCCTTCCTGTGCTGGGACCCCAGAGCTGATGCAGCCCTGCAGCTGGGGTCTCACCAGAGAGGAGCAGAGAGGCACAATCCCCTCCCTCTCCCTGCTGCCCATGCTGCTTGGGATGCAGCCCAGGGCACACTCGGCTCTCTGGGCTGGCAGTGCCCATGGCTGGGCCATGTCCAGCCTCTCACCCTCCGGCACCCCCAAGGCCTTCTCACAGGGCTGCTCTCCCTCTGTTCAGCCTGTGTTGTACCAGGGGTTGCCCTGACCCAATCACAGGATATTTTCCTCCAGACAAATCCTTGGCCACTGACCACAGGTGGGGCTGGCCACCTGCAAAGGACAGAGCAGAGAGGGCTGTCACACTCTGGTGCAAATAAAATGTACACAGTAGATGTGTTTCAAGCAGAATACAGAAAACTTGATAAGGCTGGCATTCCCAAATAACATTTTGGCTAAGAATTTAGCACTTGTAATCTGAAACAGTGGAATTATTTCCTTGGCAGAAAACTATTTGGGCCTGTGGAACCCGTATCACTTTACAAATCTGCCAACAAATGGTTCATTAAACTAAAGGAGTTGACTGATCTCGTAGGAAAACACGGATTTTGTACAGCACTTTAGTTAGGCAGGTAATTTATAAATATTATTTTCATTTATAATTACCTGAAATTATATCTTAATATTGTTGGCCATGATTTCAATAAGGAGCCCTTATACTTGAAATTATTCCAGTGTGTGAGAAACAGGATGCATGTACAGAACACCTGGGTGCTGGAATGGGTGCCTGTTAAAAGATCAGTTTATTGATGTGTTCTGCAGAAAACCTGCAGCTCCAAGGTGAGCACAGTCTGTGCCGGTAGCCAACATTCCTGAAATACATCACAGTTCACAAGTAAGAACCTCTCTCACATCCTCTAAGTCTGGGAAGTGGAAAATCATTGCTGCTTAATAGAATTTATTTTCATGACTATGCATGAAGAAGTAATTCCAGAAAAGAGAAAAGGCAGTAAAACATATTTGCTGAAGAATGCCAACCAATACATTTTGGGCAAAACGGACACAAAACCTTGAAGGATAATTTTGTGAAACACACGGGCTCTTGCAACTCAGCAAATATATAACTTTTCTTTAGAAGTAGTGATGTTGAAAGCATTTACTGACATCTTCAGCCTGGATGTTATATGACTGGAAACAGCTAAGTACCACTAGGATTTTTCAGTGTATTTTCTATTATCATGAGTCAGGTAAAATATCTCCTCACAATTAAACAAAAAAGAAGGATGGGGCTGTAGAAAGCTTTGCTGTGCCCCGACAGAGCAGATACCTGAATGATACCCAGGCAGCAGGCAGCAGCCACTGATGACAATGCTGTGTGCTACACAAAACAGAGCTTTCAAGACCAAATTCAAAGACTTTGAAACAAGGTCTGAACACATTTAGAAAGCAGTCAATAGCACATACTTTAGATAACCAGTAAAGGATGAATCCAAGCATAAATGCTCATAGGTAATTTTAGAACTCAGTTATCTTGATGTTTTAAAAATGCTCCACTCCATTATAGATAAAAGTCTACATAGTTAGCATTAAGGGTTGAACATGATGACATATAAATTTATTATATTATTAACAATTTTAAACAAAAAATATATTTACAATGTATTTTTTCAGATGTAGGACTCAAGTTATCTTGTACTACTCTGGGATTTGCAGAACTACAGTTCTGTCCCAGTTTTGCCCCCTCAGCCTCATCAAAAACATCAAAAACTTTTATTTTTTCCAGACTAGGTGCTAGTCTGCTAGAAATTAATCAATTTATTCTCTTTGAAGTTATCTTGCCATTATTTCTTCTACATCATATAGAAATTTTCCGGTTTCAAACAGTGTAAATGAAAGAAAACTCCAATTTTCTGCTTCCAACTATATGGTCAATGAAATGTACTGTCACTGCCTCAGATATCTATCTGGACATTAATGATTTCATTACACATTCTACAGAAATGCTGGAATAACCCTGATGTCCTGATTTATATTACTTTTTAAAAACTGCATTGAAATTAAAGCTTCTCTGGGACAGTTTTGCTGGAAATCTACAAATCATATTACAAAAGACATTTACTTTAAGGTAGGTATTTTAACTGTAGATCAAGATGTTAATGCTCCAGTGCCTCAGAGTGGAGCTCCTCAGTTCTGATCAGTACTATTCATGTTTTATATTGTTTCTCTAGAGGTAAAGTCAGATAGCTTAAGCATTTTTAGCAGGCAATTTGAATACATTTCAATTTATATGAATTTGAACAATGTACAAGTTCTAATTAAAATTATCTTTCATGAACTCCAGGAACCTGAGACTCAGGACTGTGCAGAGAACACAAAGAATGACAGATGTAGTGTTAGTAGTCTGGAAAGTGAATAAAGGAAGAGTTTGATATACCCTACTCTTCTGGGGATGATGATATTTAATATGATTGTTAAAAGTAATGCTCTTAATTCCGAAATAAGAGGCATACCTGAAAAGTGAGTCTATTGTTGTCAGCTGAATTTGAAATCCCATCTAGCAAGTCTTGGGCAGTGAAGGAGAATAATCTCTGCTCATATCTGAGGCAAATCAAGCTGTGAAAAGAAAAATCACCCTTCACAAGGTCTTAGAGAAGTTCCATAGTTTGCTGAGCTTTTGAGGAATGAGTTTCCACATGATCCCAGAGATACAAGCTTAAGCAGAGTGCAATTACTTGGACAAGGAATTTGTGCATGAGCAAAGGTTATCTTTTATTGACCCCATCACCAACTGAAACATTTTCATTCTGTTGCACAACTGAAATGGACCTTTTCTCTTAATGCATCTATTGTACCATGTACCAGTATGTCTTTTACATATTTTATGAAGAAATATTTCAATACAGTTTAGGAAACATTTTGCCTAACTTTTGCTTCCTCAACAGGCATTTTTTCAGGTGAGCCAAGACAAGAAATCGCTAAGGCCATATTAGCATAACATTGTCAAGGAATGAAATGGAAGTCAAGCCTAAGCTCTGATTCAACAAGGAGAAGAGCATCCAGTGATTAGATATAGCCATATACATATATATACATAAATTTACTTCCTTGTTTTGGAGAGATTTGGTAGTATATGCATGAAAAACAATAATGAAATTATGGCTGAAGTTCTGTACTGTATCCCCAGTTTAGCTTTTAATTCATGGGTGTGATATAGCAAATTTCTTGATGATTAGGAAGCGTTATTCTTTTTTAAGGACTGACTGAGGATAGCTTAGAAAAATAAGAAATATCTGAGAAAAAGTAAAATAACTTTTACATAAAAGTAAAATCAACTATTTTGCAGGAATATGAATTCCAGACACTTCTATAAATTAATTTGTTCACTGATTGGTTTTCAAAGAGAAAATTTTCTTCCTTCCCAGTCCCATATATGGCAGAGAACAGAAATTTTTCCATTTCCATGAGAAAAGCTATTCTTGAAAGTCCCTATGTACTCATCAAAAAGGTTAGCAAAATACCAAAATTTAACAAAAGCAAAAAAAGGAATATCTCAGTTTTCCTGGAAACAAGTCCAAACCTCCTACTCAGAAATAACTTCTGCCAAATTACAGCACAAAATAGTCCCATGGTGAGAATCTTCAAAAGCAAAAGTGAAGTTTTAGCTTGCACAGAGGAAAAAAAAGAAGTCAGAGAAAACTTTCACATGATAATGGGAAAAAAAAGTAACTTAAACCAGAAGGTACATAAATCATAGTGAGTTTCCTTGTCCTAGGGTTCACATTACTATGGTCTACTTAAATAATGCTGTTTAATAATGCACCTTAATTAATAACTCAGACCTGAATGCATCAGAAATCTGATTCGGATCCAGTGTGAGAACCTGCAACTGCTATGTCATAATGGAAAATAAATTAAAATTAAAAAGTGTAGATCTATCTGTGTCATAATGCAAAACAAATTAAAATTAAAAACTGTGGATTTATCAAGATTATTAACTTTGTCCTAAGCTACCTATATTGTCACATAAGAGTCTATGTAGAACTTAGTTGTTTCCTTAGACCACTTCTCATTTAACCATTCTAAGTGAAAAAAACGTTATTTTCTATCAAGAGGAAAATGTACTTAGACAAAAGCAGCAGAAAATTTGTCAAGGAAATTAAGTACATGAAGATCAATTATGATATAAAACCTCAGATTTCCACAAGCAATAACTTTTCCTTGTATCAGTCTCTCAAGAGGTAGCAACTTTGGTAATTCCCTATTTCTGACCTATGTCATTCTGAGCACAAATAATATCCAGATATTTCTAATTGATTAGTCCAGTGATTAAAGCACTTCCATAACTAAACTAAACTCAGAGCAATTATTACCAGTGTGTACTTAATTTTAGATCTCTTCCTTCTATTGTGGATCAGAAGTGAGGCTTGTGTGCTCTTAGTACTTTGGTTTCTTTACAGTACAAAGGGATCTTGTAAAATATATTGGCTTTGTCTACAAACCCTGTCACACCCTTATCCCTATCTGATGGATACAACATTGTTTAAGGACTTTTTTTTAAAGTTTTGCTAGATGTAGCCCCATGCTTATCTGTTTGTGGTTGTGGTCTATTCCTGAGAGTCTCTGAAGACAAAGTAAAAAAAGAGAATGTCTGTTTGAGGAGGTTTGGATTCTTAATGCACAGTCTGTGTTTCTACCATCTCAGGAAGAGTAAACCATAAAACATTTGAACACTTGGGGCTAGGTAATGCTTGTCCATTGCCAGCTGCAACCTGCACACTTGGTGCACTCATGGCAAGTGGCCCTTCCTTCCAAAGGAAACCTCCCCATCCCAGCACTGGCCACCTGTCCCACAGCCTGTGTCAGAAGTGTGTGCATGTGCATGTGCGTGCAGATATAGATGGAGAAGGGCAACAGCCAGCAGTAAGGAAGGTCAAAGGCACAAACACAAGAGCTGGAAAGGTAAGTCTCTTTGGGAACCTCCAGGAATTTCCTACGGCTGGGTACAGATCTGTGAGTGACTCACAGAAGAAAAGCAGAATACAGATACTTAATGCAAGAGAAACACTGTGCCAACATTGTTACCTGAAAACACAACTGGGCGTGACTCAGAGCCTGTCTTTGTATGGGTTTTGGACATACAGTCCTTATGAACTTATTTCCAGTATTGCCAGCACTTCAAAGAATTTCAGTTATATTTTGGAACACGACAAGTTTCATTCTTTCACTTACTGAAGTTGGCTAAAGTGCCCCATTAATACCTAAAGCATTATTAGGTTATTTTAGTGAAAGTATTAATCCAAAGCCACTGTGGAGCACAGCCTGCTGGTATGCATACTCTGTGCCCAGGCAAGGGAGCAGACAGCTGTCTCCCTGAGGACAGGCTAGCTTGAATTCCACATGGAATTTTTATGTATTTTAGTCCTTTTTCACTGACAAACCAAAGTTAGAATTTATACTCTTTTTCCTGAATTGGTCAGCTAATAAAAATAAATAAATTTTTAAAAAACCAATTAACAAAAAAAAAAAAATATATATATAAAAATATATAATATAGTCTTAAGGACACTCTCAAAGGATGCT
Organism: Vireo altiloquus; assembly: GCA_013396875.1. Lineage (NCBI taxonomy): Eukaryota > Metazoa > Chordata > Aves > Passeriformes > Vireonidae > Vireo > Vireo altiloquus. Next base: position 180,728 of record VZRF01009222.1, on the reverse strand, counting down.
ACTAAATTTTGCCATATTTTCATGTCAACTTTTTTTTTTGCTACTTTGTGCTGAACTGTAACAGAGAAAGTTGCTGAAGCCCTGTGTATATATTTCCTTGCTTTTGGCTAGACGACAAGGCACTGTTCTGGATTTGGTCTAAATCGGCTTCTGCACAGTAAAATGTAGGTTTTGTAATTCTGTAGGTTAAATGTAATTCTTTAGCTGTTAAACCAAAGAGCAAAGCAGTTTGTATCTGGGAGTGTTAACAAAACACACAAGACACTGAGCATAAACTCAGGCTGAATTCAGGTTCCCTGTGGATGCTGGCTGCTTGGAATAGGATTCCTTTTAAGAAGGTCTCAAGGATCCCTCCTTCTTCCTCCTGATTCAACCAGAAAGCATGGCTGGAGGCTGCTGGGCTTCACCTCTACTGTGAGGGGCAGTTCTTTGGATCGTGTCCACTGGGTGGATTTTCCATTTCCCTGGGGAAAATCTTCAGTTGTGACCAAGTCATCTCCAGGGTCTCTCAGGCATGGTGTGCTGTACATGAAGAAACAATTTTGGTATCTATGCCACACTGACAGCTGCTGTCCAGCACAGTGCAGATGCTTGCCTAATGATCACAAATGAGGGATTCATTCTGATATCTCACCTAGAAGATGGCTGGAGCCCTGAGAGTCTGATGATCGTCACTTCACACATTGCTTTTGTTGACTTTGATTTTCCCTGACATTGAAAAGAATATTGACGAGACTTAGGTCCTCTGGATGGTACTTTCCCAAGTTCTGTTCTCCTTGAAACAGTTATTGATAAAATTTTATAGCTGTGTTAGGCTCTATTCTCAGCAAATATAATAAAAGGGGCCTTAATGTTAAGGGAGATCAGGTATGGCAGCCCAGACGTGTAAAAATTGCAGTGATGGATAGGATGGATGAAAGTAGCATCTGAGAATGATAATGCAGATACCTCAAAAGTGTCTTGCTTTCTCTTTATCATGCAGCAGTAGTATAAAAGAGACACAGTATATATATCCAAAAGGCATTTGGCATGAATTCTCTGTAAGTGTAATGAAGTTACAGACATTTTAAGTATCACTTTAAACCACTGATATAAAATACTTGAGAAGGAGAACAAAGAACTGGTGTTCTAATAACTAAACTAAGCATTTAAAAATAAATACAAAAACACAAAACACTTTCTGTGTGGTATTTGGTCCCTGAGAGGTTGCAAACAGGCTGGTTTTGTCTTTATTTTCTGGTTCTGCAGACTGTGCTCTAAAAAAGGAACTTGTCTCAGAGTCCAAGAGCAAGTAATCTGTAAAGTTCATTTTAATGATGGAATGCAGATTGTTGTTCATCCATTTTTTGTATATGTTCTGCTTATCTTCACAAAGGTAAACATCTTTGGAATGTCACTATTAAAATATTTAGAATGTTATTTCTAGCCCTCAATGCCTATGATCTGACTGCTTTATTTACATTAAATTTCCATTTTCTAAGGAAATCAAAAGTTTCTAAAGTGAACATCATGTACATCAAATGTGCTGGAGTAGTAACTTAAGCATTCTCATATTTGAGGAAGTCCTCCAAAAAATAGAAATTTTCTAAATTTTCTACTACTCCTCTTTTAGTTTTCCTGTGTTGTGACTCAGAATTTTTATAAACAATGCTTTCATATCACAACCATAATTTCATTTTATTGGACAATGTTTCTATTGGAAAAGGGGTAAATGTAATTATGTCATTTTAAAGAGTCTTTTAATCACTCACTCCAAGCTCTGGGTACATAGTTATCATTATAAATCATACCTTTCATGAGTGAAAAATAGCTGCACAATAACAAATTGATTCCCCATCCTTTAAAAAGTACCTCTAGCCTCTCAAGCCCCAAAGCTCAAAAACTGATGAGTTTTGCAGAAGGCTTCCCTCCTTTAATAAAATTGATCTAATAGCTCTCTTTAGGCCACAGCAATGGGCGCGTGGCTGGATGAAATGAGTGGTGTCTGCTAGCTCCTTTCTTCTTGTCACCAGCTCCTCACTGCAACACTTCAACAAATGAGGAAATCCTGGAATCTCTTCACCTGACCATGGATTTCTATTATTGAAATAGACAGAAGGTGCCACACACTCGTACCAGCCCTTTCCTTTTCCTTCTGAGAATGTTCACTGTTTAAGCCAGCAATGATCAATTCCAATCAAGAAGAAAGGAAAGGAAATGTCCTGTCCTGTCCTGTGCCCTCCTGGTTACACACTAAATGCAGCACTAATAGTCCTCATGCTAGATTCCCATTTTTTCCCTTTCATTTTCTGCTTACAATATTGAGATTTTTTCTGTTTTAACTATGCTCACAGCTCATAGATGTCTCTCCAGGTACACAGGAATGTGTACGCCCATGTAGTTCACTGGTAGTCCTCCAGGAAAACCGTGGTCTGAATACCTTGCACTTTGAAATCTGCACAGGTATGCTTACAAAAGTATGCATATCTTCCCAATCAATGCAGTTGTGCTCCACTTAAGGTACCCTAAAGGTCTTCTACAAATTATTTCTGACTGAGTGAAGCAAACACAAAGAAGAAAATCTGTTCTGAGCTTTGATCTGGTAACTCAATCCCCACAGGTGTCAGAAGGACTGATATGCAATTGTTTTTGAACTAAGTCATATACAGGAATGCCCTTTGCCTCACTGGGATTAGTGGTAAACCTCAGGATACAAATACAAAAGTTTCCCTTTACCTGCAAGCAAACAAAAATACTGTGATATACCATAAGGATATTTTAGCTTGTGCATAGAAGGCTACAATGGAACAGCTTTTCTGAGCCTGAGCAGAGGCCCAGGGAATTCACCACCACCACTTAATATGATCAGGCAGTCATGAAACAGGTAGAGTCTCAGAATTCACTCTATCAAAAATTGAGGTAGGATACAGAGAACACAAGCACTTGAATTTTGAAAGATAAAAAGGAGGGAAACTTGAAGTATTTCAGAATTGCTTTTACCAGTTGGATTCACTCTGGGAGTTTCTACGTTACAAGGAAACTTTACCTTTAAATACTCCTCAGTTGAGCAATACTCTGTCTTGGTTATCTGTCTTAGCTATTCACAGAGCCCTCAGCAACACAGCACCTTATTAGTCCTGCAGGACCACTATAACATAAGATTTTACTAATAACCCATTCAACGGAGTTGGCACTGGGCACAGAGGCATGCTGGTAAGATTTTTTTAAAGCCATTTAGTTACACCCCCAAAATCCGTGATGTTTACATCTGAGGACCCGAGGAAAGCACTGCCTAAGATCATTGCAGATGTTAGAGAGTGCTGGATTTCCCAAGTCAAAGTCGGTGCCTAAGAAATGGATCTTCTTTATCGTCATCGGATTATTACTTGAAGGTAGCCCATCAGTTCCTGTGAAAATAGTTTTATGTTTATGTCAGTCAAACTCCAAATGAATAGATAACAATTGCAATTCTGAGTATATGAACCCAGTTACTGTGCGTCAGCAGCTTTCCAGCAGCCATCTAGCTGAGTTTCTTAGCCTCAGGCAACTCCAGGTATCTTACCTGCTCAGCAAAAGAAGCATAAGCTATTTAGAATTTAACCTCGAATAAGTCTTGGCAAAGAAAACCTTTCCTTAGGTAGTTGCCTAAATTCACAGCCTATCTTACAGTTTTGCAACCAATCCATATGGTCAGGCTGTAAGGGCAGTTTCTACAGTCTTGGAAAGCCTGATGAGGGGAACTAACTTTCAGTTTGGGGTAATAGCCTGCATTTCTCAGGACCTTCTGAAGCACTTTTCAGCCCTGTTTTGTGATTTCGGTCAGATGAGTGCAATCTTGTGTGTGCATTGGCCTGCTCAGTGGAGGTATGAGGTGCCAAACTCCCAGTGGTGATTAGTCTCTAGAGAAGAGTCAAGCAGCTAAATACTCTTTTGTCAATGCAAACCTGAGCTACCAAATGAAGTCGTTGTGGTCTACCCCCTAGCTTAAACAAACACCAAATGAAACTTGTCACATATAACACCTAATTTTGTCAAAGCCTGCCTCAAACGTACTCAGCCTTCACTTTATCAAAAAGGCTTTTGCCAGAAACAGCAGGTTAGAAACTGGAATAAAATGAATCAGAATATCAAGAAAGAAGTGGTGCTTTTTTCACAGTGAATTAATAATTGTCATTTTCAGAGCTGTTGGAACATTACCAAGGATAAAAGACTAACACAAAGACTTCTACAGAGAGACCCTCTTTCATAACCCTAGTAGGAGCAAGCATCTAAAGGAGAGGTTGGATGCATTTACTGGATGTACTTTAGCAAGTTTAAATAGAGAAACAGTGAAAGAACTTTTATAACAATTTATATGAGCTCAACAGTGATTGCATTTTAACAGCTGCTCTTGGTCCTCTGGGCCACTGCAATCTAATGGAGTCAGTTTTCCTGCTGAAAGAAACGATTAAATTGTTCTTATGGAGTCCTTGAAAAGGTGTCAGTATGGGCAGCTGGAAATTTAGGATCTAACAACTTCAGCATTGGAAAAAAATGATAGCTGTTTTACATCCCCCTATGGAGATCAAAAATGAAAAGTTTAATTCTGCCAGAATCCAGGCATTTTCTACAACCAGACACACATTTAACTTTAACAAATTGGAATGCGTATCTAGTCTCATTACTTTCCATGTAAACTTTGACTGATGGTATGTGACATTTATACCATGTATAGAGCTATGGTCCCTGATGATCAACAGTGACCTTTATTCAGCATAGTATTATATTGCTCTCTAGAGTTTGTACATTGCTCACTACTGAAACACAGCTACAACTGTGGGGAGGTGGAGAGACTAGGCTATGTTTTGGAGGGTTCCATGGACCTCCATGGGTTGGGCAAGGGAGCCAAATTCTACTTTTAACTGAAACCCCTGGAGACATTTAAGTGATAATTCACTACATTGCATTATAGCTCAGTTTGGAAGGCTAATGCTTGTGTTGTACCAACAGTACCTTGGGGCCTTTGCTAATCTCTTGGGACTCTCCTTCTTGCCTGTCTTACACCAAGTGCTTGTGACAGCACACAGCACGCCAAAAGCCCACCAAGATAACAGATTGCCTCATACAATCTGCCATTTAGAAAGTTACTTCATCCCTACCTAGAGTCTTGGACTTTCTTTAGCAAAATAAGAATTTGAGGAAAGAGACTATCCATTCACAAGCAGGAGTTATTTACAGCTGCAGAAGAAACCCCAGTAATTCTAAAACTTTTGTGATGGGTAATCACATTTATCGGACTAGATAATATAATGTCTGTGTTTTATTGACAAAATTTTTTTTCATTTCAGTCATAACCAAAGCTATAAATTCTGAAAGAAAGATTATGTGAATGTGTGATGAAAAAATATGATAAAGTGAAATATGCCATCACCAAAGGTAGAACAGACCAAACTTAATAAAGAGCCTTTCTTTGAAATTATTTTCTCTGCAAATAAAGTAGATCATATCTCATTAGATCTCAGTTTAGCATTGGGTAGAAGTGCACTTATTAGCTCAGATGGAAAACTCTGTATTTAATTTTCTAGGCAAATAGAGTAGACCTTATACTTTTAGGTTTAGATTTCTAAGTTAGGTGAAAAACTAACTACTTAAGAGAGGAGGGAGGAGTAGTGGACAGTACAAGGGAGTTTGCTAAAGTAACTCCCTAGGGACTGTTTAAGTACAGTGTCTCATCTGTGCTGTTGGCAGAAAAAGCCTGGCACAAGGTTATGAGCCATCATAAACACAGAATAAGGGATGACTTCTGGGACTGGAATAACAGAAATGGTGTAAAGTCAACAGCAAAAAATGAAAGGTCCTGAATACAAACACAAATAAAAGTAATTCTAAAAGCTAAGAAATCACCAGTTGCTAAAGACCTAAAGAAACAGTGCATTGTTCAATAACAGAATGAGTAAGACTCAGTGTGATGCAATGTGGAAAAGACAGATTGACCCCAGAGTTCCCTGGGAAAACGTTCCTGGAGCTGAGAGAAGTGTACCTGAGCTGAAATCCTGGGTGCTTCTGCCATCCTCCTTAAGAAAAATATATTTTCAGTACAAAAGAAAAGAGACAAGAAATGGGATGAACAGAGGATGTGTCAGAGGATGATCAGAGAGTGTATCCTGAGTTGACAGGAGAAGCATCGAATGAGGAATAGTTACATGGGACTTGGTTCCACTTAGTCCAAATGAACACAAGCACATGCAATGAGACATTTCTGAGAATATTTTCTGTTGCTCCTGCAAATACAAGAATCTATACAGAGAGGCAAATAGATGAGGAGGTTTTTTGTTGCAGAAAGGATTCAAAATCAGAAGAGAAAACAAATACAAAATTTGTGTTAGAGTTGCTGAGGCCTCTTGCTGTCCACTGTGGTTCTGATCCTTCTTTTCTGATGCGCATTATCAAGAAAAACTTGATAGCTGCCAATCTATGCCAATCACAGGACATATTTTGAAATATTTATTAGAAATTTTTTTCCTCGAGTTGAAATATTGCAAACAATGTTATAATCCAGTTTGGATTGTCTTTAAATGTAAAGGGACAAGAATAGAGGTGATTGAGAAGTATGTAAATGGAAAGAAAAAATGTTACAATTCCTTCAGCTCCTACTCTCTGATTATCAATTGGTAAAAATTATCTGACTATCAATTTACAAAAAACTTTGATTTTACTTCGGAATCGGTGGTAAAGCAAACAATCATTGCATAAAAAGACTATGCTTCGGTTGCTATAAGGAGCATTGTAGGCTGAAAGATTTTTTTTTCAAGAAGGAAAGATGAGTTTCTTTTTAGTAAAGTACAATGTTTTGTATGTCAAACAAAATAGCAGTGTTGCAAAGCACATTATTTCAATTGCCCAAGGAAAAGTTTTGGAAGACAAATGAAATCTGTAACAACATGGTCATACTTTGTCACCAGATGATTTTTTCTCCTTTTTTTTAGAAATTTTATTTATTTAGAATTCTATTTATTCTATTTTTTAGAAATTATATTTATTTGATAACTCATTCATAAACACTAACTAATCCTAGCATACTAGAAAAACTATACAGCGTCCTTATCCAAAGTACCTCCTTATAATAATTAATTTTGTAACACTGCAAATTCTAATCTGATTTCTTTAGGAATTTCAAACTAAATGAATGAAAGTATACTCATACACAAATAATGTATAATGTATTTTCTATATCTATAATAATATTTAAAATATATTAACTCTTACTAAATATGGAATAAGTATATACTGCATATTAAAATTATTTTACCATTTTTCAAAAATTGACAGAACAGGAAATCATACAATTTTTTTGATTGGCAAATAGCTTCTAAACAAATGTGTAGAGATACGTAACCACAATTAGAAGTGTATTTTCCTACTATTTTGAGGAATTCTAAGAGCAGAATTCCTGTAAACTAGCTTCCTCAGCAAGAGGAGGACTTAGGGACTATGCAGAAGCACAGATTCTGGCAGGAATCCTAGACACATGGATTCCTTGAATCACAGAGTACTCAGTAAAGATCAGGTGTCAGTCCTGGATCAGCTTCTGGTCATAAGAGTTCTCAGGAAACTTGAAGAGGTTCTGAGAATTCTACCTAACAGATAAGAGCAGACTTCACAAATGGTCTCTGATGTCTGGATCTTCTCATCCCTTACATGATACCTGGCTGGCTATTGCAAGAGAGATTCTTATTCTGGAAATTTTCTGAGGATATGGTACATGTCTAAAACTGTGGTGAACCAATGGAAAAAAAATGTCTAGAAATTTATTTTAAGACTTTTTATGTAGAAGCTAAAAATAATAGTAAAGTACTTCAGAAAAAACACCTCTGGATATCACTGTTATAAAGAAATAGAAAAAGTCTCACTTATTTTGAAAACAAAACAAATCAAGAAAAAGTCTTGGAAAAATGTTTCTTTCTTGAGGTAGAAGTAGCACAGCCAAGTAACAAAAAGCAACCAGGTAAAGTCGGAAGGCCTACGAGTGATTCCTTCTGGGTCTTCAATGAATTAACAGTTGACACATTTGTTCAGATATCTCCAGGGAAAAAAAGCTTCTCTGTAACCATATTCCATGTTTCAAATTACTTACTGGAAGTGTAAATGAACAACACAGACATAGAAGTCACACAAGTCACTAATGTTCTCACTTTCTATTAATTATGTATCTTAAAATTATATACATATAAACCCTACTCTTAGAAAGATATGACTTTTTATCTGTTCTTTGTAAATAGATAATTAACCTGGTAATACTTTCCCTTCCCTATTTACCTAAATAAGCACATAATTGTACCAAGTGTTTCTAAATTCACTACAGCTTCTAGTGAGTGAACAAAGCAATTCTGACAGTATTTAACCTTTAGTCATTCCTTTGTATTTCCACCATGTTTTATAAAGATTCACTCTTTCAACTGCATGAAGAAACGTTCTTTCATTAGCTAGCTTTCCATTAGAAAGTCATCTACCTTTCTACAAGGTCTCTAGTCTCAAACTAGAACAGTGAGTCTACCTAACAACTTAATTATCTCATCACATCAACTCATTTGGAAGCACAGCCCACTGTGAGCGCTGCACACTTCCCTGCTGAAGCATCTCACGCTGAAAGACTTTAATATCTGTTTAAAGTTTAACTTGACAAGTTAAACTTTCCCTTGGCTCTCCATCTGTGAGGCAAAACTGAATGCAAGGTGGTAAGCCATGGTTCACAGTTTTCCATAAAAGCAGATCATTGTTGGCTTACTATTTTCCACGGTAGTGTTGGAGAAATATCAGTCACCACAGATCTAACTGGTACCATACCCATTCCTGAGATTAACTGAGATTTTTCTCTATGGCCCAATGTAATTTTGAGGTTTTTGCATTTTTAATCACTTCATCAAGACTTGCCATAGTTCATTATATAATAGCATTCAGTGGGTCTCCCTACAGACAGTGTCACAATGCATAACAGAGATGGATTTCACAAGGGGAGACTCTTCTTACCAATTTTTACCAGGTTATGCTATATGATAATAATGAGAGCTATATAATAATCATAAATAATAATTATCTGATACCAAAAAATCCAAGTATAGATTATGCAGAATGAAAAAGTTTATAATTTCCAGTGAAATTTTGCCTGCTGAACTCTCTGAAAACTACTTTGAGCAGTGTGGAATTTATTTTATTTTATTTGCAAGTGTATCAATTTGAGGATGATTTGCACATTGTGGGGTCACATCTCTCCAGCTTTACATATTGATCCAGCCCATGAATTCATACAACTTTTTCCAGCTCAGGCAAGCCACGAATTGGGAAAAGATGTTCCATGCCCGTAGACAGCCTGAATTTGTCTACAACTAATGGAAGTGTCATTCCAGAAGACTGCTTGCGCAAGGAGATAGTGTAACATCTCAGTTAATTGACATTCTACCATTTCTCTATTCTCATTCTGGTACTGATCACCAAAGCACAAGCTGTTCTTGGCTATGGGATCCCCTACCGTTGCATTTTGACACATGCCAGCTCAGATTTACGCAAGGAAATCTTTGTGGTTAGAACCTGAATTTCTGTGTATTAACCTACCACTATATTTAAATCAGTGAAAACCAAAACCATAGTCCTCATGCCTGTGGGAAGAGAATAACACACATCTTGATTTGGTTGCCTTTGTAATAAACATTGTTCCTTGCAGGCTTACAAAGAAAAACAATCACCTCATAATCTTGCAGACTAAAAGCAGAAGTCTATGTTAATGAGCAGAGAGAGCCAAATCCTACTTAGACTCTTAACGATGCCACAGAAAACAACTGAAGATGTGATCCATCTCACCTAATTTAACCTTCTAGAAGTTGGGCATCTATTTTGCAACTATCAACTAGACTACCTCTAGAGCAAGTAGAGAGAACTAAAAGGATGTTCTAAGACAGTATCTAAAATAGGTATGGTAAGGGCTGTCTAGATGTGCATCTCTCTTCACACTAGTAAGTGGGATTAGAGGATCAATAACCTTTATTCTCTCTTTACTAGTTTCTCTGGGTCTAGGTCTTCTCAACAGTCAGCAGAGGAAGATAAGAATCTTCAGCATCTAACTTATTCCACTTTTTTCCTTCAAAACTGATTTTGGAATAGGATCAATCACTACTGAAGTTGCTTCTGTATCTCCATTTACTAAAAGAAACAACATGGAAAAAATACCATCAAAAAAGTAACTCAAGCTGTCTAGGATAAAAGTCACCTGTGGACACATCTTTTGGAATTGGTTAAAGCAAACTGTAAATTCATTTTATCTGAATTTTAGCTTTCAGTTTGATCAGTGTTAGCCAGCAATAATGCAATAACACTGATGAGGTATTATCAATTTTAAAGTCAAATGAATAAGGACTGTCCAATTTGTTTAAGTAACACCATCATAAGCATCTCATTAAAATGTCTTCTAGCATGTGATTATTAGTTCAAATTGAGTGTCTGGGTGAAATATTAACTATTTGCATTATAACTACTTTGTTGGTAGTTTTTACATCTTCACTAGTTCCATCAGAATAAACAAACTCAACAAACTCCTGCTTGGCTTATGTTCTTATGGAAATAGAGTTCCTCAACACAGCCGTAAATTAGACATCACCCAGGCTGAATTGCATCAGCAAAACAATTTTACTTTACATTGCTCTAATTCCGTGATTCATCCAGACACATTCTGTGTCTCTAAAGAACTGTTCTCCTTCCAAGATGCCTGGTCTTAAATTTTGCATGAACACTGAAGTTTACAGACATGAGCAAAATGAACAACACACACAGTGCAAAGAAAGCTCATTCTGCTAAGAATAGAGGTTCAGGGGGTACACACTGTCTACACCACATACTTGCCTTTCAAGACAAGGGACAAATTGTTCATAAGCATAGTAAAATGGAGCCATTAAAACAAAAGCAAATTTTATAGAGGAAAATTTCATATAGACACTTCTTCCAAACACTCTGTTCATCTGATCATTTTCATTTGGCTTCTCATTTGTACGTTTTAAAGCAGATTTTATTGTTGCATAATGACAGCTATGTGAAGAATGGTCCCACATACCTAGGCAATGAAAAACTGAAAGGAAAGATGCAGATCATTTACCAAATACCTAGACTGTGAGTCAATATATTTTCGGATGCCTCAAGTTTTACCAGTGTGTGATGGAAATTATGAAAATTGAGGACAGCAAAGCTACTTACTCCTGGTAAATTATGGTTTAGAATTAAACCAAACGATTCAGAACTTCAATCAGTAAAATAACAGAGAGACAGTACAAAAAATTTTTTTAAAAAGGCAAATTATAAAAGAATAGAGTGGATTTGCAAAGGCGTTTGCTTGCAGCAAGGGGATTAAAAAACTGCTATCTATAATCTTAGTTTGTCAGAAATTGTCTGAAAGTCTGTTTAGTTACCAGAGATTTGTCTAATTCATTCACCATTTTTATCACTTGACTGTTATGCTGTGCTTCACAGCTGGACAATAAACATGCCAAAAGTTGACATTCTAAGTAGCTCTGAAAATATTTAAATCCCAGACATATTTTTTAAGCAAATTGCAAATTTGGCTTCCCCACTTAAGAAGATACCAAAGGGCATGTGGCTCGGCCATTCTCCAAACTGGCTGTGATACCTAGGAGGAGTTTACCTAAAACTGATTCTTTCATAGGGTCAGCAAGCAATCCAAGAATGGTAGTAATATTTTTGGAAATTCTGGTTTTGATCCATAGGAAAAAAATAAAGTAATGAGTTTTGCAGTGCTAAATCAAATGCTGCTGGAAAGATATCCACAAAGCAGTTCAGTGTAGAAATATTTCCGCGTTGGCTTAACCTCTTTATCTTTTACTGAAAAGGGAAAAATATATGACCATTCATTTATACCGTAAAAGGAAAAACTAAAAATTCAATGAATTTTGGTCTCAAAGTGAATCAATTGCTCTTTACAATATTACATAAAAAATCACTCTTTTGATTAAAGAGGACTTTTCTGTTGTGGTAATTATCACAGTCTAGGCTACACTTTATAGCAGGAAGAGAACTGATTTCCCCAACTGTGAATATGAGAGTTCAGCTGTGTGGTTCTAATGGTACATCTTCTCCTTAAATGTTTAACCTATGATTCAAAATTTTCTAATGAAAATGGCCTGGTAAAATTTAATTCTCTGCCTTATATAACCACTGGGGAAAAAAAAAAAAAAAAGAAGCAGCCTATGTAAATTATAAAACAATTTAAAACTTAAAGTATGTGAAAGATGCAGAATCCCTGACTCTGGTGGATGAAATCCTCTAAACTCTCTAAATTCATATCATCTGAAGGAAGTGGTCAAGAGAAAATCAAGACTCTCAAAAAGATTACACTAGAAATTTTTCCAAGGAATTGAATAGGAATAGACAAAGTCTGTACAATAAACTTCTTTATGTGAGTGTTATTTATCAGTAAATATCTACTGGCAACTTTTCATGAAGATATTTTTGCACATTTTCAATATTTTTTATTTTTATTTTTTCCTGAATTATAGGCCACAGAAGTTCAAGTAGGGAACAATCATCCAAATTCTCTCCTGACCGTTCACTTATTCAATCCAACTGTCCCAAAACTAAAATAAGAACACAATATCTGCCAGGTCTGCAGAAGGCGAGGTGTGTTCATGGTGATGATCTGGGACGAAAATTGCCAGGGCACAAATGGATTGCTGAAAGAATTTTTTCTCTTCAACTCAGGCTAGAAAAGACTGTAACAGCATCAGCAGGTTATCACAATGACAAAAAGAATTAGTAAAAATTATACCAACACCTGAATAATTCCTTGCATTCCCTGCTAGCACTAGCTGAAATGCAGATTAACAAACCAGACATGATTTAAATGCAAAGTTGCCACCAGACTCAAGTTGAAGTGTTGGATTTTTTCTAATTTCAGAGAGTGTTCTAACTTGGCATTTCGTATGTAATTGTTTCATAGGAATTTTAAGAGCAGATGATATGAAGATTTCATCATTCAAATAAGATTCTAAGAAAATTTGTCTAAAATCTTTCTCTTCACCTTTGGTGCTGGAATGAAAAAACATTCTTCAATTTTTAAAATTTATCAGGCTAGACATTTGCCAAAATGTGTTTTAAATACTAAAGGCTAAATATGGACAACTTTAACTCTGAATGTGTTTAATATCCATTGTCTTGTCCTCCAGGTTTTTCCCAAAAGATGGTATTCAGGACTAATTTTGTCAACAATTTTCAGATTCAGTAACTTGCCTGAGAAAATAAACAGTGAAGCTTTGAAGTAATTTCAGAAATGAAGACAGGTAAATAAGATATAGTCATGGTTTTCAGTTCTGAATGGTGTTTGTCACATTTAAAACAGCAAACTCACTTGCCTTGTGTGCTACACTTATGTTATTTTTCTTACACTGACTACTGATACAGTAGAATGACTCAGCAGAAAGCAGAAATGCTACAAACAACTGTGATTTCATTATTCCTCCATTTTAATTACTGTCATAGACTGGTATTTTGTGGGTTGCTTCTTCTCACTAATTTTTAACTTTTCCCTTACATGCAGTAATATAAGTGATATCACCAACTGATAGATTCACACGCTGCATCACATTGATTACAGTGTCAATAACATTTTTCAAATCATTAGACTTCTTTCTAAAATTCTGTCCAGAGTCATGTATTTAGTGGGAAAGAAGAAAAAGAGAATGAGTGAATGAGTGAACAAACAAAAGAAAGAATGATAGTTGCAAATAGAAGACATGTGAGCTGAAATTTTTTAGGGTAATTAGAGAATTTGATACCTGTGAGAAACAGGTCACATCAGTATTACCTACAGGTGGCTCACTGTAGTGTATTTACACTATCAGCACTCCTCTAATATTACCATAGAGTTCCTGAGAAGAAAAGCAATAAATTAAAGAATCCTACATTTGACAAAAGGAACAGAGTACAATAAACTTGTCAAATCAATCCCTCATTCTGTTCATCTCATATCCTGAAGGTAACTATTATCTATCTCTTTTCTAAATCAGCATGCCATCTGGAGCTGGAAGCAGACTAAAAAATGCATTTTCTTTTCTGTTTTGTCTCATGTTCTGTTTTCTGTGGTAGAGGCTCTACTCACTCTGCTATAAAGTAAGCTCAACATTTCTATTTCAAAGACACTTAGGTCAGCTGACAGTGAATATATTCACTGTAGTTTTGAAAAATTTCATTCATTTTTCTTTATTTTTATGTGGTTATATAGCTATTAGAGATAAATATTTTCGTTTGGGTTTAGGTAATAAAGACAAAGAAATTTTGGTGAATCAGCAGGGTTTGTTCCATTCAGAATCTAACAAATCTAATCCAAAAGATTGGATATTTCTGATCATTCTCCCCAGTATGCTTTATTCACTTAGAGGAAATTGAGCTTTCATTGGACAATTTTTAAAAAAAGTTTTTTACAGTAAGCCAACAGTTGCTTTTTTTAGCAGGTTTCTTTTTAAGATATACATTCAATAACAGATTTTGACTGTAGTACTAATTCATAACTTCACATTTAATTAACTAAGAAATTAGATATTTTCTTATAGAAACTGCTACAAACAGCCACATTAAAAAAGAAGATGTTCTTGTCAGCCTTAATATGAATATAATCTTAAAATGGGACTAAATATTTTGAAAAGTTAATAATTCAATGTATCATATACTGATAGCATTATTTGCTTAATGTCTTAATTAATTTTGCTCATACTACAAAGTCACTAAACTTACTGCAAAGTAATCTGAATGCCACTATGAAAAAAAACCCAAACAATCCAGTGTTTTTAATACACAAGCTCAAGAGCCATTCCAAACACTTGCTCTGAGCATGTTGCAGTTACAGGGATTAAAGGGACATTTCAGTCCCAGTAGTGGAATTTTGCCCTTTAAAGGTAGTGCAACAACTTTCTGATCAAATACATGTCAAAAAGACAACTGTGAACACAATAGTACCCCAGGATCCTCGGCACTCCAATCCTAAATCAGGACCCCCTGAACAGCATCTCCAGAGGGTGTTCCTGAGTGCTAAGCATGCCAAGGGAATTTGACACTCAGTGAGTTTCGGTGGGCACTCCATGGACTTGCTTTGGACTTTACAATCCAGCGTCAGGCAGAGATGAAATTTTGGATTCTTAGTTGCTTAGGATAAAACAGTTGTCCAGAATAGTTATAGAAATGAAGAGTCATGCACAAAGAGTCACTCACAATGTCCAGTGGGCATTAGAACAGCTCAGTGTTGCACGACACTTCATGCGGAATAATTTGATTTCATAGCTAGTCAAAATGACATTGGAAAGCTTTGTACCAATCAAGTGGAACAGATACGCTGAAATGGTCCACTCACTTGTCAGCTCCACATCTGCATTCTAGCAGCTAAGAATGTCTGTCTTCATGTCTTCATCTCTAGTCCTTTCATCAGAATACATGTTTTACAGAGTTAGGTTAATAACACCAGGCATTTATGTATGTTTGCTAGGGGTGGGGGAAATGTAAAAGGATTTGCTGGTGAAACAATGTGAGGTGGATGCTCTTGGGGGCTGATTTAATGTGCTGCAGCTGAGCTTCAGAGATAAGAAAATGCTGCACTGCATTACAAAAGGCATTGCCTAGTAGAAATAGGCACAAGAATTTCAATAGCATTTCAAAGGAATATTATAATCAGAAGCACGCTAAATCAATTCTTGAATGGCAATTTTTAACTTGCATAGTTCAGATGTTTCTCCTGGCAACCCTCCCTAATGTCATTATCACTTACTAAAATTTGATACCATCTACAACCTGAGCCTGAATTCCTGACACACACTACCACAGAAGTAAATATTATGCTAGATTAAGGAGTAGCATGTTTTGACAATTATGTAGACAAACGTTCCTCTTTTACAACAAAGAAGTCTCAGAAAATATGTAAATACTTAGGCAGTTAAATTGTGTGCAACTTATCCACAAGGGAAATAACTTAAACACACAGTCCCAGGCTACTGCAATGCCTTTGGTTATGTGCAGCTCAGTCAAACAGAAGAGAAGACATTTGGCTCCTTCCAAGAAACTTCATACTCATTTCTAACTTGAAGTCATGTAACTTCAGGCTGCAATACTCTCTGATCTCTAGTTCAGTGCTTGTGAGTAAAGAGGTGAACTGGAGACCTCACAGGTTTTTTGAAGTAAAAAAGAGACAATATTATTTTGAGTCAGGATTCAATCCATCACTGGTAAAATCTATGCTCCTGGGGATATAAACCTTCTGCTCAAGCTCAACTCTTGTCCTAAATTCCCATCCACAGACTCTTCTAGCCGACAGTCTGGTCTTGTATTACTAATGCCAGTAAAAAGTACTTGAAATTTGCTTTCTGCTAATTAAAATCTTTTAATCTAAAGTCTCATCATAATTTGAACTGGTTATGATGCATATTTTGGTTTTTAGGCTGAACTTTTTCTCTCTTTTCTCCACTGAATCCTACCATATATATGTGGTGGCTGTGGTCAGAATTATTTTCACATACATAAGCAAAAGAAGACGTTTTTCTTAAAAATTTGAAAAGCCTTTTAAAAACGAAGGGGATGAGATACTTTAGAACATGTATATCAGTGTTTTCTCATGTCCATAGGTACATACTACTATAATGTAATTTGGTATTAAGAACTGCAAACTGGAATTTAAGTAGCTACATATCAGCTTTCCATCTTTTTTGTTGGGATATTTTTATGGAAAGAAAAGAAAAATTACAAAAGTCTAATTCACACTTCACCTTGGCTAGGCATCAGCTAAGTGTTTAGCCACCATTTACACCAGTTTTCATTTTGTTTGTTGGATTCTTTCTTGATATTTTCTTTCATTGTTCAGTAGAAGAACTATTAAATTTATGACAATTATTTTTCTCCCAGGTGAAATCAAAGACTATAAAAGCAGTAAAACTAAAATGTTATACAAGAATGTGTAAAAGTAAGGGTAGTTTAGTACAAAGACAACAGATGACATCATGTAGGGAGGATAAAGATAATGAGATAAGGAAAGTATGAAGTAAAGGGAATATAGAAGGAATTTATTGCATTATTTTAAATTATTTTTTGCTCGGCACGTCTGTTGAAATTTTAAAATATGTCCTTAATTGTCTGTACAGGGTTGCTCTACTGGGTCAGAACAAAAGACATCTTACTCAGCGTGTTCTAGTAGTGATAGTAAATTTTAGGTAGTGGTCAAACCAGTAGGTCAAAAGAGGCAAGACTGCCACAGCTTCATGGCCCAGGTCCAACCAATAAAGAGGCTGAGCATGTATTCTTCCCACTGGCACACATGGAAACGCACGTACAACACTTATTCAGGGACACACACAGCCAGCTGCACAGACCAGCACAGGCAGAAACACAGGGCGCTCATGCGGTAACAAGCAGCACAATGTCCCTCTGGCCATACACAATGAACCTCTGTTCCAGGCCAGGGTCCCTCTCCAGCTGATCAGGCTGAAGGTCCATTAGTGGGAAATACATCCATATGTATAATGCAGATTCCTCTAGTGACTGGGCTCAGACCCCTCAAAGGTCCAGTATGTTGTCTCTGGACCCTTGATATCTCCTGTTGCTGGTACCTGGACACATGAGCTGCTGAGGCTGCAGTGTTGCAGTGGCACAGCCTGGGGCTGGGCCCACCAGAGAGGCTGCATCTCCTGAACCAGCAAACTGCTGGCGAGACAGTTCAGAGGCTTGAGGTGACCACCCCCAGGTTGTAGTGAGGGGAAGGCTCTCTCCATAAAGCAATGAAATCCCTACACAAACCCCATTCTAGCATGTTCCCCCTTCCCTGGTATCCCTTTCAGCCACTCCTCCCTTGTACTCCCATTGGACTATGTACCCCAACCCCGCCTTTACTCCTCCCCTTTGCCCTCTTCCCATGGGTTCCCATCCCCAGATAAAACCCTTGGACCCTCTCTGTTCTGTGGCTACTTTGTATTCGGACCCCCTGTGGAATAAACCCCGGGGATCTCCATACAAAGACCCCCTCCCATCTCAGTCTCCTATGGACGCTGAGCTCCTGAGCTGTCCTGGTGTGAGTGTGTTTTTGAGCTCCTGCTGGCCCTGGTGTGTCCGTGTGCTGCCAGCAGCCTGAGCAGCTGTTCCGGAATGCCGCTGAAGGACGCGCCCAGGACAGGACATGGTGCAGGCCTGCTTAAGAACCGCACTGCCTCACTGCAGCCCTGCCTCAGGTGCTGCTCCAGAACCCTTATAGGGCCACACACAGACCCTACACACACACACACAGGCACACTCACACACAGAGGTCCCTCTTGGCATTCAGACCTCTTCGTGTCGTCAGTACTTGGCCTGGATCCCCTGATCTCTTCAGTCACAGTTCCTCCAACCATCACACTCACACACACAGACACCCCTGGCTTCCAAGCCACTTCACCTGCTCACTGATTAGTTCAGTGATCACATGCTGGCCAAAGCCCTCACTCTCCCTTCTGGCACCCCAGACACACGACTCCCAGTGACCCATGGTCCCTGCTGCAGCTGCCACACCTAGACCTCCATTCACACATGTGGAACAGAGAATTGGAGGTCCTCACTCACAAAAAGAATCAGGAATGAACTTGATGAGAAGATGGGTCAGACTGAATCTACCAGGTGCAGGACATGACCAGACAAATGTACTGACCAAATGCCAACTTATAGATGTCTTTTATCCCCCTTTTCTTCTAGTCTTTCTCACCCACTCTTTTCTAAAACACGTTGAATTCTCTCTTTTGCCATTTTTGATACATACCCTAAGCAGCACATTATAAGTTCCCTTAGTAAGTTCCCCTGTGTCCTACAACAACTCCCTTACCCATGGGCTAAACCCCACTAGCGTGAAAGGAGACCTGGAGAGCCTCTGGCACAGAGTCATGGATGGGGACCACTCATGGGGCTAAGGGTTCCCTGTGACAGCGTGCAGGTGCGTTTGGGGTAGGGGCTCTTTTCTTTGAGTAGGTTATTAAGGTTCCAGCACCTGCTGCTGTGCCTCCCTGCTCTTCTGTGTTCATAGAGTGGCCTGTAATCCCATTACATAGCAGTAAATAGGACAAGTTAATAGTGATCCTTCCTCTTGTCCATCCTTGTATTTTGCAAAAATCATTGATACAGGCTTTTTCTGAGACAAACATTGCTTTCATGTAATTTTGTTCAATTACCATCTATACTTTCGTCCATGAAGTCACTTTTTGTATTTCCCTTCATATTCACCTACAGAAATGTATTTTGCAATCTAATTACATATTGTGTGACACAGTGCTTAGTTTATTTTGAACAAACTGTCATTGGGTACCCCTTATTTGTCAGGGTCAAATGAAAGGTACTTCTTTATTCCCTCTCATTCACTGAGTTGTATCATATCTCTCTCTGCTGTCTTCTTTTTAATACTGACAGTCCCTGCCTACTCAGCATTTCCTTCTACAAAACTCTTCCATTCCTTGGTAAACTTTCTCTGTTCTTTTGGGTTTGTGGTTTCTTTTTTTTGTTGGTTCTTTTTGGTTTGGGATTTTTTTTTAGTTTTATTATATACTCATAAGTCTTAAAGTGGATGCACATAGTATTTAAGATCTAGGTGAACCATAAATCTACATATAAACATCATGTTTTTAGTTCATCTCCAAGTGTCTTATTTATCTTTCTAAGCACTGATGAACATGGAACTGGTGTTTGCAGAAAATAGCCTATAATACCCCACAGAAATTTCTCCTGAATGCTTTCTATCTTTAGAGTGTAGTCATCACTTACTAGAGTCAATGTGACCAAAAAACTCAGGCAGGGAGGAGTAGATATTTTTCCAGCAATTTATGTTCAGTATGGTTTTATTATTGCTCTTCACTGTTGTTTCAGTAGCCATAGTAATATTATTTTAGCACCTTCTTGCTGCTTTCGTTAATTATCTCTCATTTAAAGTATGACTCAGGTTTCTTAATAAAGGAAGCCGAAAGAACAATCAAAAGTATACCAAATGCACAGCACATTTAGTTATGTGACAGAAATTAATTTTTCAGATTCCTTGAAGAAGAATGAGATACTTCATGAGACATATCTGATTTCTACATGGCTTTAGCATCATAAATGTTACCAGAAATTAGAAAATATTAAGATCCACGTGGAATTTCCTCCAATATATTTAGTGTTAAACCCAATTATACAGTTCTTAATTTTAATTAAAGGTAGCATAGCATTCCTTTCTCACTTAGTTCAGTGAAAGTCAGACACAACACTTTCACATTCCTGTTTGACTATTAAGTGTCTAAGTGTCTGCACAGATAATAAGTTACAAGGATAAACTAAACTGTGGTCTGCTTGTAGGAAAAATATGTAGGATGATTACTATAGAATTTAAAATTATCTGTCAATATTATCTCATGTAACCTAGCTTATGAAAGAAATAAAGGAACCTCTCTTTATTTTGTATCAGGAGTTGGCAGTTTCTGCAGAGCCATTGACACACTCCAATTTCACACTGCTCAAAATGAACTTACACAAGCTTGAAGGTAGTTATTAAAGTTGGCCATGGCCAAATGAGGAAGTCTCATTTACTTCCTTCATCACTTCTCCTTATCTTTTTCTTCCTCATTTCTCACGAGGGTACCTCATGGATAGTTGACTCTGCTTCTTATTGAAACTCTTCACTGAATAAACTCATCCACCCACAATTTTAATCCCTCAGGTAGGTTTCTCTGAAAGTAGTAAATTGAGTCAGTTCCTGAGGGTATATCATTGACTCAGAATTGGTTCAAGTGTGAGGATTTTCCCCTACAGAATCAGCAGCTCTATTTCTTGTATTAGAATACATTTTTGGTGACTTTTGGAGATGATTCAGAGGAAGAAACTGTATTTTCCAGTATTACTGAGGCTGTATTATTAACAACATACTATGACCGAATTAATTCTAGTCTGCTGCTGCTGGGATAGGGAAACTACAGCCTTTTCTTCCTAGTGAGCTTTATCAGTTTCTCACAGGCTTTATCCAAAGCTTTGAGCTTTTGTCTCCAGCTGACTCATTGTTAAAGAAGGTCAAACATTCATTCATCAGTTTCTAAGGAAAGGACTATAACTGGAATGACTGCCTTGACACAGCAGAGAGCAGACACAAACAGAGCTCCAGAGGGACAGCACGCCTCTCCAGACTGCTGGCAGTGCCTGGGATGAAGGCTGGAGCACACAAGATGTCCTTGTTTGCAAGAGACATGACCTGGCTGAGGAGCTGTGTCACCAAGTCAAGGAACTGTGTGAGCAGCTGTGCAGATTGTGCAAGACCAGGGAACTTCAAAAAGAGATTGACAAGGTCTTCAGAGAGACCCTACAGAAATAAGGGTCTTACATCCTAATTAGGATGTTACAGCCTGGTTAAATGGATAACTAAATAGGTTAAAACTGGATAATTGAGTTCTATGATTAGTGATAACTGGGCCAGTAAGAAGTGGAGTACTGTAAGAAGTGTGTCTGGGACCTGTACCCTTTAGCATCTTTATCAGTAAGTGGCAGGTGAAAAAATATTCTTTCATCAAGCCTGCACGTGGCACCAAATTGGGGAGAGAGGACCTTTGAAGGCAGGGCTGCCATTCAGAGAGGCCTTGGCAGGTTGGAGGAATAGATTGGAAGGTTTTATGGAATCCAACAATGACAATGCAGCCTTCTGCACCTATGAAGAAAGACCTCTAGCAGACGTGAAGGAACCACATGCCTTGGAGATAGCTTTGAAAAGGGGCTGAAAAGGACCTGAGGTTCCTGGTACATGGTCAGGGACAAATTATGTGTCAGCCATCAGTTTGCTCTGTCACCAAAGATGGCCAAAAGTACCCTGGGCTGAATTCATATGGGCAGAGCCAGGAGAACCAGGAAAATGATTGCCCCTTCTACACAATATGTCAGGCCATATGTAGATCCCGTGTCAAGTTCTGGACTCCCAAAGTACAGGAAAGAAATTGATAAAATGCAGCAAGTTCAGCAGAGAGACATAGAGATGGTTGAGGGCTGGAGCACTTAAGATGTGAGGAGAGCTGAAGGAACAGGACTTGTTCAGCCTGGAGAACATGTAGCTTTGGGGACACCTAACAGCAGCCTTGACAGTACCTACTGGGACATTATTAGGAAATTGGAGCCAGGTTACTCAGTGTTTCACATGGTGGGGAACAAGCACATGGACGTTGAAGTGAAAGAAGAGGTTTAGACTGAATATAAGGAGATGTCATGAGAGCAGTCAAGCAGAGGAACACATTGTCCAAAGAGATTGTGTTGTTTCCAGCTATGGAGGTTTTCAACACTTAATTGGATAAAGCCATCAGTAATCTTGTTTGTCCCATATGTGGGACATCAGTGTGTCCAAGGCAGGTGTGCTTTCCTTATCACAGGTTTTGGAGTAGACCAAAGAAGAACAAGGAGATTATTCTTGTCACGAGTGTTGTTACAGCCTGTGGTCTGAAAAAGTAGTGGCAGAAGCCACTTGTTTTGAATGATTCATGGTTTTAGAAGAGTCTGTGCTTTTGTGTCACATTGCTTGAATTGACTTGTGCAAGAGAGTTTTAAAAATTAGGTCATATTAAATATAAATGAGTAAAATAAAATTACCAAAGAAAAAATAACCAAACCCCACCACATTCAGCTGCTCAAATGTAGCAAATAAAATGAGCCAGCCTTTGTAATCTGCAGAGTTTACATTAAGGATTACTAATTCTGGCACTCCAAAGAGAAAAATACCTAACAATCACATCCCTAGATATTTGTGGTGGTTAGACCCTGACCAGATGCCAGGTGCCCAACAAAGTGGTCTATCACTCTCCTCCTCAGCTGGACAGGAGAGAGAAAACACAACAAAAGACCTGTGGGTTGAGACAAGGACAGGGAAAGATCACTCAACCAATACCATCAGGGGCAAAACACTCAAGGCAGGAAACTTCATTTATTGCCAATCAAGTCAGAGTAGAGTAATGAAAAATACAAGAAAATCTTCCATGCCCATCCCTTTTCCCTGGGCTCAACTTTAATCCCAATTTTCTCTACTTCCTTCCCCTCCAGCAGTATGGGGGGATTGGGGATCGGGCTGTGGTCTGTTCATCAGACACTGTCTCTAATGCTCCTCATTCTTTAGAAGTTACACTCACACATTCCCTATGCTCCAGAGTGGAGTCCTTCCCAGGGGAGACAGTCCTCCCCAAACTTCTCTAACGTGAGTTCTCCCATAGGCTGCAGTTCTTCATGAGGTGCTCCAGTGTGGGTTTCTTTCCACAGGGGCTGGTCCTTCAAGGACAGGCTGTTCCAGCGTGGGGTCCCCACAGAATTTCCTGTCCTACCAGCAAACCTCCCGTGTGGTCTCCTCTCTCCACAGGTTCACAGCTCCATTGTGTGCTTCCCACGGGGTCAGAGCCTCCTTCATGCTTCCACCTGCTCTGGCATGGGTCTCCTCCACAGGCTGCAGGTGGATCTCCATGGTCCTCCATGGACTGCAGGTGCACAGTTTCTTCATCCTGATTTGCACCATGGGCTGCAGGAGAATCTCAGGAGAAGCACCTCCTGCGCTTCTTCTGCCCTACTTTGGTGTCTGTGGAGCTGTTTGTCTCACATCTCACCCCTCTGTTCTCTGCCCACAACTGCTCTTGTGCAGTAATTTTTTTCCCTCTCTTAACTGTGTTAACCTGGAGACACTGCCACTGTCCCTGATGGGCTCAGCCTTGGCCACTGGTATGTCCATCTTGGAGCTGGCTGGCATCGGCTCTATTGGATATGGAGGAAGTTTCTGTCAGCTTCTTACAGAAGCCACCATTGTAGTCCCCACCACTACCAAAACCTGGCCATAAAAACCCAATACAACATGGCACACAGAGGATTTAGAAGTCTCAAACCTGTAAAACAAAACTGTGATAGAAATGCTCAAAGACACTCCCAAGATTTTAGAAAATATTGCAACATCTGTAGTCTACCTCTGTTTCTCAAATTCTCCAGAAGTGGCAGCTGCTGTTAGTCAGAAGTGACCATTGAATATATCTTACAAATTGTGTTGGATTTAAAATATTCCCTGCTCAAAAACAGGCAGGTTGTCTTTCCCAAATGTATGGGAAGGAAATATAAAATCATATGGTGCTCAGTCAGAAGAGAATGTCATGGGTTACAATTATGTATTTGTCCAGAGACAGTCCTGGTTTCGGTTCAGAATTATTTTATATAAACAATATTTTTCTTGGACTACTTTAAAAGCTTACCTACCAGTTCTGTGACTTTATTATGTTTATTACTTGCTTCACTTTCCTATGAAGCCAAAGGCGAAAACAACATCTGTCAAATAGAATGATTTCCAAATCAGGCCTTCTACATCCAGGCAAACTACATCAAAATAACAGGCCTTGCAGGCTTGGCAACCTGAGAGAGATCTGTGCTTTAAAAGTATTTGGCAGCCATGATCTTACTGCCTGTCAGCAGGAGATCAGTGGACAGATAACCTCAATGAGTAGCTGATCCTTCAGAAGCCATCCCACAATATTGCCAGCCATGCCAATTATCACTTCTTTTTTTCTCTGTGTATGGGGAGGTACATCCATGGATCTAAGATCCAGCTGTGTTTGTTCAATCAGATTTTCTTTTGGCCTAATCAAGGAAAGATTCTTTTGATTCACCGAGAACTTGCTCAACCACATTTGATTCCTCTTCAGTGAGTGTATTGCATCACCTTAAACACTACTGGACAGAACTGCCTCGTTATGTCTAATCACAGACTTTATAAATTATTACATCCGCTATATGTACATTCCATTGATTAGCTAATTTTATTGCAGGGTGTATTGCAAAACTGTTGAGAAGACTGAGAAGACTGAGAAATAACTGGGACTTCACGAGCATTGTGAGAATTGTCTCTCTTTAAAGACAAAACCCTTGATCTTCAGACCTGCCTAAAATGGGAGTGTGAGTTGGAGAAAACTGGATTAAAGTCAGTTTTTTAAAAATTGTAAAGAAACTAATTGGTGGAAAATATCCTTAAATAACAATTAGAACTGACGAACATTTGTAAGACATATCTAAAGGCTATGCTGCAATCATGCATTTCCTTCTGATTTGCCCATCTTCTGCCTAATAGCAAGTTTCTTTCTTATTTTCTGGCACAGGTTGGTTGAAGTGTCTTTCATCCTCTGTAGCTGGTAGCCATTTTCTCTACAGTTGTTCCCATTTCTTGGGTTTCTCTCTCATAGGTAGAATAATTTTTGCATACTTTTGGTTTCATTAGTGGCAGCATTCCCTTTGAGACCTGACAGTTCTGCCTCTGCAACCAAAAGGTTTCCTTTGCAGAAATGCCAGCTCCAGACAAATGTCAGCTCCTCCAGCACCTGTAACTACATCCCAGAAAATAGAATTTTTAAGACATTTTCAGTCTAAATCATTGAAGCTTCATAATCAGAATGTTGCTTTCTCCTGAGTTTCATTTTTTTATATGATATGGAGTAATAGCTAGTTATGGAAAACTAAATAGTACATCTTTATTTCACCCTGATTATAGTTGTAACATATAAATTTTTTTTGTAAATTTCAGTGGTAGAAAATTGTTTTATAAAATGTATGCTAGAATAACTGACACTAATAAAAGCCTTTGAAATTTCCTACAAATACATGCAAACCATACAGGAAGTTAAAAAAAAACAACAGAAAATTTGACGTTTCTTCTTTTATGCTACAGGTGTTATGACATATGTATTTCTGGTTAAAAAAAAAGGACTTTGAATAATGAGTAAAAACTTCCCATGACATTTAAGCTGCTTTTTTTTTTTTTTTTTTGCCATAAGGCCACAGGATGCAGACCAATCTCTGGGCCAAGTTCTGAATTTCTTACTTGTTTCTTCAGAAAAGATACAAAGCATTTCTTCTGTTTTTACATTCCCAACTGGAAGAGGCATCAATTTCAACACAGTATAACCATGAATGACTTGGAAAAGAATTTCAGAAAAGAAAAAACCAAGAGATCTGACTAGCTGTGAGCAAATGCCAAGAGGACATGAAACCTTAGAACGTATCACATTCAAATGCACATTCAAAGCAGATAATTCAAATTTCAATAACTGGCCAAAATTTTGACATTCTTTGTCCCAATTCAAAGTACTGATTGCAGCATACAACTTCTGTCAAACAGAGATTTTAGAATGGAATGTCAATAATCTCTGTTTCAGTTAGGAAAACCAGGCTTTTCACTGAACAAAAAAAGCTCTCATTCTTAAGACTTCGGCAGACCATTGTCTATGGTGAACTGCTAATGGCAGTATTAATCTGTCCCCCAACAGAGGGACAGGTTGTCATTTCATCTCCACCGAAGAGCATAAGTGAGGCCTGAGGTCCTTTGTAAGTTTTTGGGGTTGTTTTTTTCCACATAAAGAAAAGCTCTCCCTCAAGATAAATACTTCAGTGCTGGAGATTTTTAAGCACTACCATCTCTCCATCTCTTTGTGGAAGGAGTATAATGCTCACTAACCTCAAACTTTTCTGTCCACTATTACTGTAGAAGACATATGAACGTGTCAAAATCTGATCACACTTAATTTTTTAAAAAATGCATCTGTCGGTTTTAGACAACTCATCTTTAGACCAGAGATAGCTTTTGTTTTCACTCTCA
This sequence comes from Vireo altiloquus, assembly GCA_013396875.1. Taxonomy (NCBI): domain Eukaryota; kingdom Metazoa; phylum Chordata; class Aves; order Passeriformes; family Vireonidae; genus Vireo; species Vireo altiloquus. The sequence goes on along the minus strand of VZRF01009222.1, from coordinate 154,120 downwards.
AATTATCTCAGGTGCTAAATATTAGTCACATCTTTTTACTTCGATTTTGTTCCTTAGTAGTTTGCCACATTACCTGGTTGGAAATTTTGACATTGTTTAAACAAGTTACAGTCCATGGCTGTTAGAATTAATTACGGGGCGAATGTGAATTCTGTACATTCTTTGATAAATGTATCACAGTGTGCCATGGCCCAACTGATTTCAAGACTCATTTACTTGGTTTTGAGTCACTTCAAAATTTTTAGGCAGTTTTGCCATCAATTCAAGAGGAGAAATTGCTGATTCTTGTAATCTGTGTAGAAGTAGTAGCCTTTGGGATTTTCCATTGATAAAATTATTACAGACTGGATTTGTGTACTCTGCAACACTGGATTTTATCTGTATCTTCTGAAGAAGCTAACATTCGTAATATAATCATTTAAGAAGTCCCACATATTTTTGGACAACTTGTGTCTCAAATACACATGAGATCAAATCAGTAACCTATCCTTACTATATGATTCTAGGGTACCTCCTTTCTCTAACAGAAAAAGTGAGAAAATGAAAACCTAAAATCAATCACTTCCCTCTCCCTCCTATTTCCCCTCCCGTGAGTTCTGTGCTGTCAGACACACTGCCAGCTCACCTGCACTGGTGAGACCCTGGGCTTCTTACAGAAAAGGGAGCTTCCTTGTCTTAATGTCAGACTAGACATTGTTCACGGTAGAAATGTCCTTCACTCTATCACTACTATTGATCTTCCAGAGTTAAGCTGCCTAGAGGTGTATTGTCTAAATGGCAACCCATCCTCATCAATGCTGTTATCAAAATTGATCCTAGGAAAGGTACAGAAACTAAGTTTTTTATTAGTTCAGGTGAGCAACCTTAACTCCCACAAAGTCCTAGATCTTAGCTGACTGAGGTCACTGTCTGTCCTTTCAGTTAATCTCAAAGGAAATAACAATGTAACTTTTATGTCCTCATCAGAATAAGAATTTTTTTTGAAGCATACAAGTGTTTTCAAACACCTGAGAAGGAAAGGTAGGAATGATGGAATCCATGAGGTTAGGTGAGAATTTAAATCACTATCTGGATTACTGACTGCACTAGTTATAATCCAAAAAATGATGCTCTCTGTATAGTAAAACAGTCTAAATAGCAGACACTCACATGCTTATTGAATAATATTCAACTGCAAAATAAAATAAACTATGCAAAGGAAATATTTGGTCTTGGACTGCACCTTTCATCCTCTATTTAACTCAATAGTCTGTAAAGACCTTTACTATTGTTGGTAGAGACACTATGGTTTTTATCCCCTGAAGGTAAGATTTGCCATTAAATGGAAAAAAGAAATTGATCCTTCAAAATATTTGGTATATCTATAGTAATTCAAATATTTGATGGCTCTAGAATTAGGAGCTAGGCATCACTATAAAACCTTTAGTCAGATATGGCAGGCTAATTCAGTGACGATACTCACAACTATGCAGAAAATTATTGAGAAATCCCACTCCATAGTCTAACAGGAAATAACTTGCACAAAGAAGCACCTGTTTTAAGAACTGCAGAATAAGATTGTCACAGTTTAAATTCTTGACTGGAACTGCATTTGACACACTTCCTAGAATGTACTGTTCTTTCTTCCTCAAGTTGTTTTGACATTACAATATGATCATCTCCTAAAATAAGGGAGATGTTTGGTGCCCAGGAATGCTGAAGCAATTTTGGAGTCAGGGGTGGGGGGGAGAATGATGATAAATATCCATTAAAGGATTTTCTTTTCAAAATTATAGTTTTGCCATCCTAACTTATAGGGTAAACAAATGATCTTGCCTTTTCCTGAGCTTTCTACAAGTAAGACTTGGTAAAAGACTCCAACTGTTTTAATTTACAAGCACATGCAACACAAAGTCTCTGAATCCTGAAGTTTTAAAAATTCTGTCTGGCAAGCCTTCTGCAATTTGGGATTAAATTGCCAGCCACTAACCATGGCAGCTCTTACTGCTTTAGGCAATGACATGAAAATCCAAGGAATGTATCTTCTGCCAGAAAATGATCTTATCCTACAATAATTGTTCATCATTATGATATTTTTATGCCACTGAATCTGGCATATTCTTTTTAATTAATACTTGGACTCCTGATATATAGTTTTCATCTATGACTCATTTAAAACAATGTCTCTCCATTTAATAAAATAACATTCAGATTCAACTTGTATTTAATATCTACATATAAAGCATTAAAACCTCCAGGCAATTATTAAAATTCGGGTGGTAACAGAAAATGCCTTGAACTTTACAATCTGATCTGGAGTTTTATCTGAAGGTAAGCAAATTAGGATTATATCACACTATATCAGCTGTGATTCTCTAGCTATTAGGCATAGTTTTGTCTAAAGTTGAATGGGTACCTAATTTAGATAAAATAATTTCCAAACTGACTTGTTGTTTAGTGTTAAAATTAAAATTCTTCAAGCGACTTATCTACCTCTGGCATCTCTAACTTGTATTGAGAAAGCCACAAGGAAAGGATATTACCGTGATATTTTCTAAAATCTTAAAGAATCAGTCTTTTTAGGTAGTTCTAAAAATTGCACTTACTCAAGTCCAAGTCTTTTTATTTGGATTAATGGATACTTCCTTGAAGAAAACTTCTGAATCATTTAATGTTGTATTCAATCTTACTTTAAATCAGAGATCCTTGAAAAACTCTCAATTTAGTGCTTACCCTGTACTAACTCTAATTCATATTTTACTAACATTACTGAAATATGCCTGGCAAAAATTGTTTCCTAATCTTCTATAACCTTCTTCGTTCCATATAATGTTCAGTTTATGGTGCCAGAAGTTTTCCATAAAACATGGAAATATCAAGACATGCAAGTGCCTCAGCCTTTCTTAGTGTTAGTCCCTCTAATCCTTTCTTCTCTTAAAGAAAGGACGTGAGTTCAACATTGTAATGCAATCTGCCTTGCTGCTGCTTATTCAATAAAATCCTCACAGCTCCTGCTAGAAAAGCTGCAAGGAAGAAGTTTAGCCAACCTGTTATCTTTTCCTTAAAATTTTGGAAGGCAGACTCATGATTTCTTCATCTCCATTCACAGAGCAAATGGAGATGCTGCTGTTCTGGTAAATTAGTGGCAAACTGGCAACTGGACAACACAGATAAGAGGTAACATAAATTTATAAAACACTTCAGGAAATAAAAAAAAATCACTTCCAGAGTAGAAAAACACTTCAATATTGTTATGTCATATATCTTATGTATTTTTAATAGTACAATATACTGATATTAGCTAAAGAAGAAGCAAATGTTCATAGAGTGCTGCTTTGTCGCTATAGAGCACAAAATGAACAACACGGAGACAATCCAAGCAGGAAAAGGAGGAAAGTTTCTTTTTTGATCTCGGTATTTATAGATTTCTGACCTTGCCCATGGATTGGAGAATGAGGTTGCTTCCTCTCCAACCACACTGGTCAAATTAGCAGTCCATCAATTTTCTCCTCCTCCTCAGAGGAATGCAAAACAAAAAGAACAGTTATAAAAACATTGCTTTGCTTACATTAAATGCGTGAGAGACTCCATTACAAAAATGCAAACAATTCAGAAATCTGAAAAATCAGGGTGACACTGCTTATGCACTATATTAAAACGTTTAAAAAAAGCAGTAACTTAGTATAATTTCCTGAAGAACCAAGACTAAGTTCATCACACTGTCCTAATACCTTCTCCAAGGTGATTTCTAACAAAACTAACAGGAGGTTAAGATATTGTAAAGATATCTACAAACTTCACAGAGGTAGGCCAGTGATAGAGAGAACAGATCTTATTAATTCATTATTGAAGAACTTTCCATCTGCATTAAGGAAACAGATGATTCAAATAAATTACCTGTTCTGCTACTTATGTACCAACTTACTGATGTTCATTATCAGACTTTGGCAAAGTGATATGAAAACACTAATTATATCATTGTCTAAGTATGCAAATATTTGAGTGTTGAAGTTCTCTTACATATCAAGTTTAGAAATTTAGTGTAGTATTTTACGTACATGGTGTGTCACATGTTTGAAGTTGAATGAGGAATTTTACTGACACTCATATCTTCATATATTACATAATTTTTGAATCAACAAAAATTCTAGTGAAACAGTCATCCTTTAAATAAATCCCCTTAGAGGATATGTTTTACATTCAGAAATATCACCATGAATTTTATCACTTGAGAAAGAGGAATTAATCAAAGTTATCGATTAACAGGAATGATATGGTATCTTTTATGTAATCACTGTGCATTTTTATGTACTTCCAGCAACACTGTGGTATTTCTGTGGAACATCATGGTCTCTGCTTAGAGAGAACAACAACAACACAGAACTGCAGGAATGTGCAGCTTCAAGGACTGATGGATCATACTATCAGATTAGGGTGCTGAGGAGATCCTTCTGATGCCTGCACCTGGCAGCCTTATGAAATCCTATGTGCAGAGGATTTAAATGAAAAAAAGAGCACAGATATTGCAGCACTGAACCACACACAAGAATTAATTAATTTTAGGCAGAGTAGATTCTGCTCTCACCTGAGGTAGTTATCACAAGCCAGTATTCAATAATTTCGTCTGTAACTGAGAAAATCAATTAAATGCAACCTATTTTTCTCACAACAGACACATCTACTTAAAAAAATATTGACTGATAATAGGGAGCTTGTTCTCAAGGGATTACACTTTCAGATGTTCTCAAGACACTGCCCTAGTGTAAAAAGGGAAATATAAAAATAAACTGATAAAATTTACGTAACCTTTCTTTGTCATTTCAAAGAAATACAAATAATCTGGTTGCATGAAAGCTCTGATAGATAAATTATATAATAATAATTACAGAAGAAAATTAATAACCAGAAAAAAATTCGAGGCCCCAAAACAAAAGGTATTTTGAAGCAGTGTTGCAAGATGAAACTTTTCTCAAACATTTTTTCTGAGTCATATAGTAAATATTTCATCTGAGACAGAATTTACCAAAATATGGGATTATATGGAAAGTATGTGAAATGTACACAAGGCAAGGCCACTAAAACATAAGCCTCTTGTCTCAACAGGATTTCTCAAGCTGGCCTAAATCTGGTATCCTGACACTGATTCCTTAAGTGGAATCTATCCAAAGGAGCTTCAAAAATTGAGCGTCTGATTCAATCAAAAGTGTAATAGCCTTACAAAAGAATTGTGGAAAAAGTAGGTCAGAATGGATCTCAAGGGATCATTAGTCTCTACTGCTGCCAAATGTCATAGTAGTACCTCCCAGATTTGAAGTAGCAGGTTTTCAAAATGGGGATTAAATACATTTTGTGGGAACAAAATGTTCCTGAATCTACCCAAGGGAAAAAGGGCATTTTTCTCTGGGGAAGCCTCAATCCACTCTAAAATGACACCTTTGTTGACAACTGAGAACACTGCAGAATATTTGAATATTTTTGTGTGAACAACATGCACTACCCTAAATAGAATTATAATCACAATTCTTGCTATGACTGTCAAAAGATGGGTGGCATCCACAAGCCACTGGAATGTCTCCTGTTCACTGGCTGCTGGAAAACTGCATGCCCTCTCAATACACCTCTAAATGTCCTGTGGCACTCTGTACATTGACACCAGCCTGTACTGGTTCATGTAGCAGTGGTATTTATACTACAGCACCGTTGGTATTTACACACTACCTACATTGGCTTATCTCTTTATACCACTGTGCATCCTTTAAGGTGCTGTGGTTGTGCAACTTTTGCTAGGTGTGATTTCATGCCCTCCTGGCTTTAAGAGACAATTATCAGAATGCAAGGCAAGGTTCATGGCTACAGCACCCTCATGATGGAGAAGGGACATTACAACAAAATAAATAAAATGACAAATTATTGACCTGTTTTCTGTTCCATTTATTGGGAATTGGTCAGAAAAATGCCACTGTGTTCTGTGTGTGCAGGAAAAAAAGTTTACCTATGTATAAGCTTAAAGAGTAAAGTAAGTGATGTTATGTGTCTGTTTTAGTATTTAGCACAACAGGAAATTGAATAAAAACTTGGTTCAGAGGTATATATAAAAATAGTAATCTCTTCAGTGCAGACTTTCTTTCCACTTGCCCTTGGTCTAACAGAAACATGTGAACGATAGAAATAATTTAAAAATTGTATTTCCCCCCTTCAGATAAAGAAAGCCAGTGCATACAACTACTGAGAATAAGGAGAAAGGAAGCATATGGAATACCTCATTGTAGTAACAGCATTGTGCTGACATAACCTATGGGAATCCACTCATGTAATAGTCATTATTTTTTAAATAATAGTTATAATGATAAAGTTTTAAATATATTCTACAGTCTGCTAATAACACCAGTAGGACTGTGCATTTACTGTGACATGGTGGAAAAAGTATAATGTGATTCATTAAACTCTATAAAAAATTCTCATTTTTCATCCTTTCAAAGTAACAAATAATTAAAAAACATTCCTAATTGTTATACTGTTATCTTAAGAGTAAAAATAGCATAATACATTATATTTTGTAAGAACTGATCAGTCTTCTGATGTACACATAGACCTGTCTGCTTCTAGTCTTTATATTAATGTCTGACTTTACAACCTGCACAAAAAGAAATTATTAAAAAAACCCAACAAAACCCAGATGAATTTAAGTAAAAGAGACCAGTGGTGTTCAATTGCACACATGCAAGAAGGAAAAACCAGTAATAAATTGAATCTGACCAACTTAACATATAGATTGGTAGATTTGTAAATGTTTACTCATCAAATTTGCCTCTCCTTTTAGCTCTTTATTTATCCCTTTAGCCCTCCACTTCTGAAAGGCATCCACAGCCTTAGTTTTTATTTGTACTTCTAGAGTCTTCTGTCTTTTTCGTCCCTGTATTTCTTGTATATAGTTTTTTCTGTGATCTTGAAACTCTTTGTTTTCCCCAAGTGGAGGCTTAAGACAGCTTTATGAAAGTACAATAGAAGAAAACCTGGTGTGCCCATCCTTTTACAAAGATTTCATCTTCCTGATTTGAGCTCAACATGCTCATGGACAGAATGATGTGAGAACTGTATCTACTCATCTAAAAAAAAAAAACAACAAAACAAAACAAAACACCAAAACAAACAGCCCAGCTCTCTGAAACTACAGAAGAAAAATTGAAAAATCGTATAAGCTTGATTTTTTTCACCAATTCATAGAATGTCTGGGGTTAGAAGAGATCTTTGCAGGTCATCTGGGCCAACCCCCTCCACACAGGGGCGCCTACTGCGACCTGTCCAGGGCTGGCTTTTGACTGCCTCCAAAGAGGAAGACTTGACAACCTGCCTGGGCAAACTTTGCCAGAGAGTGTGAGTGTCTCTCACAGTGAAAAGGTGTCTCCTGATGGCTCCTCCGGTGTCCAGAGTGTGCCCATTGCCTCCTGTCTCTGGGCAGGGCTGAAAAGAGCCTGCCTCCATCCCATTGCACCTCCCATCAGGTACTTAAATAAGCCCTGAGCCTTCTCATCTCCAGGCTGAACAGTCCCAGCTCTTGCTCATAGAGGAGTTACTCCAGTCCCATATCTTTGACTTTTTGTTGGGCTCTCTACAGGATGTCCTTATCTCTCTTGGACTGGGGAACCCAGAACTGGGCACAGTACTCCAGGTGCAACATCACCAGTGCTGAGAACACGCCTGGAGTACCAACCTCCTGGAGGACTTGATCGAAAATTGCTTTATATTTATGTAATTTTTTGCTGGTTTCTATTTCATAACAATCTGTGCCCAGGGAAATTGCACATTTGCAGCATTTTGAATTAGACAAATTATTTTCACTTCCTCCTGTAATTAGCCAGCAAGTTCCCTGTATTTTTTTTGGTAGTATTTTAAACAGAAAATCTGCTGAACTCTATAAAAATAATAAATTATCTAAAGGATTTAATTGTACAAGTGAAAAAGGAAAAATTCTGCAAATCTACAAGTATAAAAAATCCATTATTGCCTTTTCAATTATAGGATTTTAGTCTTTTTTTCCTTCAATACAGAGAAATTTAATGCACCTGTAAATCCCAACTGCAAAGTGATTAAGACTAAAGTTAGTACAAAATATTCATGTAAAGTTCATCATTCAGTGATCTATGAAAGAAAGTCTTCACAAATTTCTTATGGAGTTATTGAATACAGACTACCAAGAATTGAGATTGATTTGATTTTATCAGTAAGCATATTTGCCAAATCTGACAAAAAAAAGAAGCCAACTAAAAACTAAAAGCACCTTTTAAGTAATACAAAGGTTCTTCAGATTTTGAGGAGCATTAAACTTTTGTATAAAGTCTGTGCCCTAATTTTCCCCTGACCCTTCTTTTTATCTCTGGAAAAATATGGTGATTGACTCATGTATAATACGCACATTTATTATCCATAATATGAAGGTTTAAATGACATAATGCACTTCAAAGCAGTTTAGAAAGTTCTGCTTTTTGCTTTGGCAAATACACATATAAATAATCTTGTGAGGTCTAATTTAACCTTTTGTATTCAAATGCTGATGAGTCAAAGAATGAAACACAGATCACAACTGGCAAAAGTGCACATCCAGGATAATTGGATTATTTCAATTATGTTCATTATGATTCCTCATAAATCTCTCAAAATTAAAACTAAAAAGATGTACCATAATAGAGCAAAAATCTGTTTTCATCTGAAAAAAACAGGATGCAGTGTACATAAAACCAGGTTGCATTGCATATTTATCATTGGTCATTCACAATAAAAAAAACCTGCATTTTTCCTCACAGTTGATTAGGTTTGGAGTATTTAAGTCTTTTGTTAATTTAAAATTATCTCTTCCAAAAATCTTCACATTTCTTAAATTAATAGATAAATATATTATTTCACAGGACTTGTAATAGAATACTCATAGTTTCTTTAATCTTCTCCAGTTTTGGGCCTAAACTTGCTCCCATTGAATTTAATATGTTTCACCTAAAGAATCTTTCCTCCCAGGTACTTAAATCATCATTCTCACTACTCCCTAATGTAGTTCAAGTATCTCCTTGTGACTGACTGCACGATTTAAATTTAAATCTCCATTGAAAGGTAGGGCTCGAAAATCAGGGTTTTTTCCTCCTGTTGTTCTTTTTAGAGCCTGGCAAATCTTCCCAGGCTGACAGCACCTCTGTGGAGCAAGCATAAGCTCAGCAGCAGGAGGCTGGCTTTTTCCTTTTTTCATTGAGTTCTGTAGGCATTAAGTCAAAAATAATTCATGAGCCACAGGCTCAGAACTGCGGGTCTAAATTCCTAATGGAGTGGGAGTCGGAGTCCTTTCTCAGATACCAACTTGCCCAGCAGGCAAACATGTTCTCACACCTGGTTGCAGCCTGAACTTGTTAGAGGGTCTCATGCACCCAAATTCTCTCTTGCATCATTCCTCTGGGTCAGGCAAAGATTCTTGGGCACACAAGAATCTACTACAGCCCAGTTTCAGCTCTTCTGAAACTTAGCTGATGGCAAGAAAAGGGTCAACAATAAATATGTTTGAAGAGTGTTGTGGCAAGGACTTGGGGAGCACAGGGCCACTTGCTGGCGCCTGGTTACTTGCACAGGGTCACGTTACATCTCTGTGCATGTGCATTCTGGATTTAAATGTTGTGCTGAGGGACATTTTAGCCTCTGGGTTTGCAATCTCTGGGTTACAGAAACTCTGCCCAAAATAATGTCTGTAGGTAAAAGGCTTCCTCACACAGAATGTTTGTGTTATACACTTCCCCGCACTCCAGATTCTTTCTTTCTAAGTATTACCTTTTATTAATCTCATTCTTTTGTATTTCAATATTTTGCAGTCCTCCAAATCTCAGGAAAAAATCGATTGTAGCCATAATTTTAAAAGAGCAATTAACAGTTATAGTAAGAAAAAAACAACTGAGTTCAAAATGTTCTTTGTATACAGTTATTACAGCATAATTCTTATTACCTATCTGTCTTGTCATATAGACAGGCAAGCTCTTAGGTAAGGCTAAAAAACATTTTGTGCAGTCCTGTCAGTATTGAAATTAGAGAAACATTAGCAAGTAGTCTTTGTCTCACTATTTTCCAAGTACAGATTCTCAGATTAATTTATACTCTTTCACTTCTTAAAATAGAATGTTCTTTTTAAATATGTACTAAAAATTGCCACATTTCCTATGAAGCTTTAATTAGAATCTTATTCATTCAAAGTATTGTTATAAATATTTACCACTTAAAAATCCCTCTATTTATATATTTAATGTTCCTGACTCTAAATTTGTGTTCCTAATGTACGTTTACCCCCTTGCTTGCCAAGGGAACACGCACAGTTCAGTTTCAGTGATGACAAGAGCCTGTTCCCTTGTCTGAAGGTCTTCACTTCTCATTATCCTATTTACAGTTTAAAATTTCGCAAACTAGGAAATGAAGCATGGAAATGTTTTCAGGGTTGTTTTAATCCATGTAAGAGTGCAGGCAGAGATTAGCTGTGGATTAGCGAATTGCAAGAAATTTATGTTTTAGCTGTTTCCTCCCACTCCTTGCCACCATATGACTGTGACATCAAATTTACTAGTGGCAAGAGAAATAGGAAACCTCTGTCCTCCCCACTTGTTAGTTTCTCACAGTGTGGCATATGGAGCCTACCTAAATTCTTCACAGCTACAGCACACCTGACACAGACCAAGTATCATATTCCTCCAGCTTCTTTTTCCCCTATGTTTCCATTGACTTGCAAAGGCCACATTTCCAAAAGAAATCTGAAAAAGTAAGTCAGACTTCAGAACTTAACCTATTTTTGACCTTTCTGGTGAGACCATCAAGAACCGTGGCCCTTAAAGGGTGTATTTTGCCATGTGAAGACAGGAAACAGGGACAAGAGGTGAACCATACTTTTATCTTCATTCCTAACCAAAGGGAAATAATTATTTTTTTTGCATTGCATATCGAGGTGTTAATCTGGACTGACACAAACTGGACCTAATGGACTTGATGCCTTAGGTTTTAGCTTTTATATTTTTCAAATCCTGTACTGCTAGTGTAGCTCTGAATTTTTCTGTAGCTTGTTGAGTGCTGTTCTCTATGCTAAGACCGACGAAACAAACCTCTGTAACTTGCTCTCCAAGGACACCCAGAACAAGAACTGTAAACCATCATCTTGGGAAGAGGGGGGCAAGCTTGGGGGAAATTCCATCATTGGCTGTGTTCTGGTTGGTGAATTTATGTTGATATAAAAGTGTGAAGAACTCGTGACCTGTCGTCCATTTTGGGATCCACTGAGGCAGGACCCTCTGGAGCCCAAAGTGTGCACCTGAAGGCCTTTCAAATAAAATACCACCTTTTTTCCTTTACTCCTGTCTAGTCTCTGTTTCTAAGTAGCCGGATAAGGCATCAGACTAACCTCAGGTATTCCATGATACCTATCCAGGCCGAGGTCTGTGGTGTTTTGCAGCTGGAGCTCCCAGAGGGATCAGCCTTCCACTGTCCGCTCACATGCTGTGGGTGTGCTGTAACTTTGAAGGCTATAAATATTTCCTGCTGGATTGACCACGTGACCATATGCTTTACACCAACATAAGCCTAAATACATTCTTGTGTTCTCATAGTACCTATCAGCAGCTAATTAAACATGTAAACACCAGTAAGGACACTTTTTACTGTCAAATTCTGATGTTGAGTTCTGCAGCACTGGCAGCACCACTTATCAGTGGCAGATGCCTCTTATGGAATTTGCTCTCACGTGCCCCTTGCTAGATCCCAGACCTTCAGAATGCAACATAATTCAGCACATATTGTTTTGGTTTTTTTTGCAGCCATTTGGGAGGTTTTGTGTTTCATCCCAAAGCAGCTGCAACAGAGCTCTGTGAAATGTATTGATGTTACTGGTGTGCTATTTTTGAGCCAAATTAGTGTTTTGTGATAGAAGCTGTCAAAGTAGTATCAGCTATATAATTAATGAAACACATAATTAAATCTGATTTTTACTATAAAGATAGTATGAAGCTCTGAACAGAATTTTTGATGACTGCCTTTAAATGTGACACAGTATAGCAGGTTTATAAAAGTGATCTGTGTAAAACTCTTTCCTGACATAGCACAAAAAATTTAGAAGTTGGACCATGTTACAGTGTCTAGTAGTTTACCTCCAAAACTATATTTATTAATGTTTCTGCTAGAAATTTGGACACTACCAAGGCATTAATAAACACCTGCCAAAGCCTTTCTCCCTCCCAAGAACTCACAGAAATGATAGTAGGCAGCCTTGCAACTACACATCCATAAGAAAATAATTTCTTATGACTATGTTGTTTGCCAGTGGTCTAACATCAGCTGTTCATCCTGCAATAGTGTACTCTTTGAGTAAGTTCAACCCAGAGATGGATTATTTTATTAAATGAAAATCTTTTGAATTAAACTGTCCAGAGAAGAGCAGAAACTTTTTTTACAGAGCAGAGATACTCATTTGATAAAATATATTTCTTGCTTGTTACTCTTCTGCACTTTCTTGTAGACACACAAAGAATATACAAATTATCTCATTGCTGTTCCCAGGAATTTAATAATCTGGCCTCATTGGTGATTTTGCTCTGTAGCATTCAACAGACAACAGCTGTTGATATACAAAATGAAATAAAATGGCAAAACTGCAGTGCAATCCTTTCTAATCTAAGAATCGTTGCAGTTTCTAGCACATCTCAGTGGTCTTTATCTAAACACATCAGAAAGACAAGATCTCAGTTTAAATTCCACGACAAAATACAGTTTGATTGTCTCACATGTCCTAATTAAAAAAAACAAAACAAAACAAAAAAATCCTGAAAAACAAAAACCAAGCCAAAATAACAAAAACTGCATTCTCTCTCACAATTCAAGACAAGTGCCTGCTGTAGTAAACATGAGATGGGTGGACCCTTCAAGCAAAAAGCTCAGTTCTTTCTTGTAACAGAATGGGTGTTTTCAGCATGAGTGATCTTCCATTTGACCCTTATGATGACCAGCCCTGGTTCATAAATCACGAAGTGTCTTAATCTGATCATTTATCCCATGAACAGGGGAAGGTTGACTCACTCAACCTTGTAACATTGCAACACTGAGGAATGCAATGGTAGATTATGCTTTGTTCTCAATGCAGAATTCAGACTGAAGAAATTCAGTCTTTCAACAAAACCTGGCCACAGAGCTCAAAACAATCTGAATCTTATTTCATGCCTTTTAAAGACTGCGCTGAATTGTACACATGAAATAAACTTATAAGTGGTTTTTTTTTCTTTGAGACTATTTGGAAACCCATAATATTATTTCCTGTCTCTCTTCTTGCACTTGAAGCTCTGGTAAGGAAATGGCCTTTAAGGAAAAATCTTCTGTAAAGTTTCCCATTAGATAAACATAAAGAAACTTTTTTCTATATCCGCACTAGTAGGCTGGAGTGTGAAGTGAATATGGTCTGCGAGTTTGGAAGCACAGAGCACACTCATTCCTTTTGCCAGGCTGCAGAATTTTTAAGGCAAGGTCTTTAAGGGCATCTCAGGAAATGTTCATCCCAGTGCCACAATCCATGAATACAGAAGACATCAGCCATTTGGAGCTTGTGATTTTGAGCAACTGGTATATTCTGTGCAGAGATCATCTCTAGAAGGAAAGAAAGAAGAGTTGTCAGATAAGTTGTATGTGAGTTTACAGTCGGGGCTGGGTAAAGTTCAAGAAAAATCTGAGGTGAAGGTTTGTCATAATCTCAAACCATTTTCATTGAGATTTTATCTGATCTGAACATGGAGAACAATTAAGAATAACTAGTTATAGAAATGTTTTTAGTTAGTTTAGTATGAAGTATAAGCAAATGCCTTTAAGCTAAAAATCTGAATCAGAGGCAGGGTCACATCTGTGTGATGTTGTGTATTCTGGCCTTCCAGGCTGAAAGTGCAAAACCCAAATTTTATAGAGGCTATTAGAGTAAAATTTTCAGGGATGTGTAAATAATTTGAAAATTTACAGCCAATAAAATTCATATGACATAATCTGTACATGCATGGGTGTAAACAAGCATGTTTATGACTCTGCATGTGTTTCTGGACAAACATAATTCAGGTTCAGACCAGAAGCCAGGTAGGTGCATTAATATTACACTGCATTTGAGCTGGTGCCTCCTGACAGAACAGGCAAGCAGCCTTGGCCCTCAACCACCCCACGTGGTGCTTGTGCCATCAGACACAAGCACAGGCAGAGAGACACTGCATGCCTGTGTCAGCACACGCATTCTGCACCTCTGAAAACTTTGGCCAAGGCTGCACAGCTCTCACCTTTCAAAATGCATTCCCATGTGCTGCTTGAGTGACTCTCCAAGCTCCTGTTTGCCCTTTAGCCAGCAGTGAAGTTATGCTGTAGGGATAAACTTACTCTTAGCTCTCCCAAGACCTGCCTTTGGTTGGGAAGGAGGCCAATGGCAGCTATAGGTGGGCTGTGGGACAAAATCCAGCACTACACTCACAGAGATTGTTCCAGATTTGGGGTTATGCAAGATTCCCATGTGTCCAAAGGACTCTTCAGTAGGTTGTTATCATAACAATAATAATTTGTAAAAAGAATGTTGGCAAGTAATTTAAGTATTTATCATGATTTATGAAAATGAAAAAAAAAATACCCACATACAGATAATTAAGTAAAGAGGTGATTTACTCACACAGCATTTGCCAAGAAACAAATATAAGACCATGAAACATAAATTGCATTAGAGTTCAATGTTCTCCTGTTTGAATGGGTATTAACATCACAGTAAATGAAGCCTTGGGAGCCCCCGGTGGTGTAGTGGTTAAGCACACGACACAGTAATTGCCGGGGCCTGGGTTCGATTCCCGGTCAGGGATACTCCCCGGGCAGGCAGTGCTCGTTAGCCCTGCAAGGGGGCAATCTGCCTACGTCCTGAGGAGGAACTCACTGCCACTGTCCAGAATCGCTTNAGATAATATGATATGACAGGTCCAGATGTTTGAAACTTGCAGCAATTCACAGAATGGGAGCAATAAATTATGCTAAAGGACATATTTAATTCAATTTATAGTGTATCTGGCACTATCGGAGCTATGGAATTTTTAGCTGAGTGTAATACAGAAACCATTACATACTCTAGCAAGTGTAGAGTTCACTCGTTGGAAGTGAAGTGTGCAAGGCAGAGGGCATCATTGCAAAGCTGGTATTCTTTCTATCTGTTAATCAGCAATCTCTGCGTTGCATTGCTATCACATGCTGTGTTACTCTAGATTTTCCTAGTCTTGAAACAATTAGCAGAAAAATTCTTTATGAAAACTTTACCCATGTTGTGCAGACTCAAGCTCTTTCATCCCATTCTGAATTTCAGAAATCCATGAAACATGAACCTTTGAAAGCATGGTATGGACATGGTCTGTTGCACTAAAACCAGGTTTTCTAAAGAATATGTTGTGTATCTATTTCATAGTCAGTCACCCTTTATGTCAAGTTAGTCCATGAAGACCATTCATTCAGTAATTATTTACCTAAATATATTTTATATACCTGTGCACTGCAACACCATAAGAAAATAATTTAAGTTTCTTTGTTACTAGAGTTGCAGAGTCATTAAAAGTGAGCTGCCTGTTTTTTCACATGATTAAGGGGAATTCTCAGTGTCCCTTCTAAGACAAAACTATTCTTGTATAAAATCCTGCATATGTGTATATATTTATGTGTTTCAAGTTCTGTCAGAAATAAGGCCTTATTGAATTGAGCCACATGCATGCTAGGAGACATGAAAAAGGAGTCTTATTTTTATGGTGATGATCCTGCCAACAATTATCTTCAAATTCTGCGCTGTTCTAGCCTCTTAAATCTCAGCATTTGAAAGGCTGAGTTTTACCATACAGCTGGGACAATTAACAGCACTATTTAACAGACTTGTTTACATTATTATTCCGTCTGGAGGGATGGGTATTATAACAGACCTTTCCCAGTACAATTAGAACTGAAAAACCATCTCATGAGACCACGTCTCCCTGCCTTGATCTCCTTCCTCTGTGTATGAAATGGTCTTTCCCCCTACAAGTGACTCTTCTCGTTCACTAGTTATATAATACAAGAAAGACAGTGAATTGGAATGGCAAATCCAGTTTATTGTGCTGCACAGCTTCTTAGCTGCCAGCAGGTCTGCTGACATTTTTAAAGCACTTGTGCATAAGGCCTTAACTCAGATCACTCAGAAGAGCCTGGATATTTTCCTGGCTCAGAATCAAACTGTTCTGTTTTCTTCAGGTATGACCAAATCAGGCACCATCAAGTCAGTCCTCTGCTTTACCTCAGTTCCTTCAGTATTTTGTAAAAGATGTATCAAGGACTTCTTTAGCAGTAGTAAAAGTATTCTTTGGTATTTAGTGTTATCCCAGAGCATGCATTCTCTATCAATATTTTCTTCATAAAACAGCACAAATACTCAGGTCATCATAGAATTATTGAATAGTTTGGGTTGGAAGGGACCATAAAGATCATATCCTTCCACCCTCTGCACCATGGCCAGGCATGCCACTTACTAGATCAGAGCACTCAGCAACCAATCCAACCTAGGCTTGAAAACTTCCACAGATGTAACATCCTCTGTTCCAGTGCCTCACAACCCACACAGTAAAGAATTTTATCCTAGTATCTAATCTGAATCTCTCGCTTTAAAATCATTCCCCCTCATCCCCATCATCACTGTCTGCCCATGTAAAAAGTCATGTTTTTTATAAGGCCCCTTTAAGAACAGGAAGGCCACAATGATGTCTCCCAGAGCCTTCTCTTCTCCAGGCTTTTCTCAGCCTGTCTCCACAAGGGAGGTGATTCAGTCGTCTGATCTTCTTTGTGGCCCTCCCCTGGACTCACTCCAACAGGTCCCTGTCCTTCCTGTGTTGGGGACCCCAGAGCTGATGCAGCCCTGCAGCTGGGGTCTCACCAGAGAGGAGCAGAGGGGCAGAATACCCTCCCTCTCCCTGCTGCCCACGCTGCTTGGGATGCAGCCCAGGATACAATTGGCTTTCTGGGCACATTGCCAGCTCATATCCAGCCTCTCATCCATGAGAACTCCCAAGTCCTTCTCTGCAAGACTCCTCTTGATGAGTTTTTCTCCCAATCTGTACTCATATCTGAGACTATGCACTTGAATTTGACTTTGTTGAAGCTCTTGACGTTCTCGTGGGCTCATTTCTTAAGCTTGTCCAGAGGCCATTCCGTCCTTCAGGTGTGTCAAGTACACCACTCAGCTTTGTGTCATCTGCCAATCTGCTGAAGGTGCACTTGATCCCACCATGTCATTAATGGAGATATTAAAGACCCCTGAGGGACACCACTTGTCACCAGCCTCCATCTGGACATAGAGCCATTGACCACAACCCTCTACCTGCATTCATCCAGCCAATTCCTTACGTACTGAATAGTCCATCCCTCAAATCCATACCTGTCCTATTCAGAGAAAAGGATTTTGTGTGAGAGAATGTTAAAGGCCTTACAGAGTCCTAAGTAAATGGCGTCTGTGTCATTGGTAGATCATCAACAGCATTCGTTTCCTAGCCCTTATCAAAAAAAGCTAGCTTGAGTTTGTTTTCCATTCCAAGATCTAAATCATTACACTAAGATATTGCTTAAAAATTGAGACTGACTCATTGAAATACTCTCCCATTTTGTCAGCAAATCAACAGAGCTTGTGGGGAAAACGTTACACAGACCTGAATTCTGTAGCTTACTTCTGAGAAACAATGTGACAATACAGAAGTTCTGAGTTCATGATACCTCATACCTGCAGCTCCATTGGGCAATTTCCCACTGAGAAGAACAGAAAACAGATACATTTACTGTAATGTATCTTAGACAATTTCATGTTGTTTGTCTATTTATTATTCTCCCTATTGTTACTAAGTAATAATTTTTTCAGAATCACTCTTGAAATCTATTTCCTCTTTAAAATCATCCATATTTCCAAAGATAATTATTCACCCTTCAGAGACTAGTTCTAGTATTAAGAATGCTGCACTAATTTTTATTAGTGGACTTCATTCATATGTAATGTGACCACACTTACTTTATCTAGGCACCTTCAACCTGTTATTTAAGTATTCAAGATCATTGTTCTGTCTCCTTTTGAAAGTATCTATATAATAAATTTTTTAATTCCGTGTAATGCTTGAAAATGGAAATAAAGAAATAATTCACTGCTTTTTCAGTATCAACTGTACTTTGCACTCCTGTCCTGGTAAATGAATATTCCTTTTTCCTCCTCTTATAGAAAACTACTAGAACTTTGTTACATCGTATGCTGTTTCTTATCTTTATTTTATGTGGAAAGAATTTACTACTATACTACTATGACAGCTGCTTTCATTAGATGACAGCCCTTCTTCACTTTCTTCTTTGTCAGTTTCCCTTCCCAAAGACCTCTACGTATCAACTTCTCATGTGTTCTAAAGGTGATTTCTCAAGTAGTTTTTTCAGACCTGTGTTTTCTTATGACTACTTTGGAATAATAAACGACTTCAGTTTATGATGATTTCCATTCAGATTAGCATCAGTTCTTTTTACTGAAAAATAAGACTAGAAGCCCAGCCTCTAAGTTTCACAGCAAGGCTGACTATTCTATCACCTAGCTATCTAGGGAATGGCACACATCAGCCACCAGAGAAAATGAGAAGTCATATCCAAGTCCAAATGGTCATATTTCCACACAAATGACTTTCTAGTCATATCAGGTGTAGAGTTACCATTTGCTCTTTTACCACGGAAAAGCCACGCTCTGACTGATAATTCAAAGACCATAACTTCAGTAGCAGCAGATTTTCTTATTCTTTCCTCTGAGCCACTCACCTTCTGCATACCTCACATTGCCTTTAGCAGCACTTCTGGGACATAAGCTGAGCAAAGCTGTGAATTAAACACAATATCCCACTCACTGCCCCCATTTTGCCATAGGCTACATGTTTCTTCATATCTCTGTTCTGATTGGCAAGCCCATTCCAACTGCAGAGGTAACTATGCCATTAGTTAGTTGTTTCTGAGCTCAGCAGATGGAGAATGTGCGTTGATGTGTAAACAGATACATACCTATCTCAATATGTGTATGCACAAAGGAGACATACGCACATTTTCACATTGCGTAACTCCCCCTTGAATGCCAAAATAGTCTCTATTCTGAAATCAGGTCTACCTCGGAGCATGCACTCGTGACAACTGCTTAGAGGCAGCCTTGTTTTACTGTCCTCTCTGCCTTTTCTACAATTATGTGGGAGTGAGTTTTTTAAAATATTTTGTGAGGTAGTTTTTCTTGCAAAGCTCTATATAAATGTTGTCACTCTGGCACTTTAACATCCTAATTATTTTCTGCTATGTTTTTTCTATTCCCTCAGCATGAAACATCATAGTTTGATGATCAGAGGATTTATAGGATATAGTGGAAGAAAACCAAACAACAACACCCTTTTTAAATGCTGCTAAATTAACATTATTTGTTTTGGACTGAATTGTCACCGACAGACTACTTAGTTTTAAATCAGTTTCTCTGTACCTCCCTAAAGTCACAATGTCTGTGACAGTAGATATGTTTTCTTGGGATGTAGACTGTTTCCTAGCTTCTCTGTTTGCAAATGTGGATTAAATATTGGTGGATTTGCTTTGTCTTGCAGCTCAGCAATATAAAATGCAGTCACCTGTACTTGCAGCTGTCTTTCTTTAGGTTGCAAAATGGATGGAATTAATTCTGTTCAGAAATCTTTTTCTTCCAGTTGTGCACATCTTTACACAGTTTTATTAGAAACCTTTGAGGCTGGATTTGACTTCTAGTTGAAGATGAAGAAATTATTCATATTGACAAATTTATTACAGTAATAATTAGACTTATTACAGTATTTCAATATGAAATTATTCATATTGACAAATTTATTGCCAGTAGTAATCAGTCTCCT
>VZRF01009222.1:65972-132951 GCA_013396875.1 Vireo altiloquus | reverse complement strand
GTTTCTGAGCTCAGCAGATGGAGAATGTGCGTTGATGTGTAAACAGATACATACCTATCTCAATATGTGTATGCACAAAGGAGACATACGCACATTTTCACATTGCGTAACTCCCCCTTGAATGCCAAAATAGTCTCTGTTCTGAAATCAGGTCTACCTCAGAGCATGCACAGACAACTGCTTAGAGGGAGCCTTGTTTTACTGTCCCCTCTACCTTTTCTACAATTATGTGGGAGTGAGTTTTTTAAAATATTTTGTGAGGTAGTTTTTCTTGCAAAGCTCTATATAAATGTTGTCACTCTGGCACTTTAACATCCTAATTATTTTCTGCTATGTTTTTTCTATTCCCTCAGCATGAAACATCATAGTTTGATGATCAGAGGATTTATAGGATATAGTGGAAGAAAACCAAACAACAACACCCTTTTTAAATGCTGCTAAATTAACATTATTTGTTTTGGACTGAATTGTCACCGACAGACTACTTAGTTTTAAATCAGTTTCTCTGTACCTCCCTAAAGTCACAATGTCTGTGACAGTAGATATGTTTCCTTGGGATGTAGACTGTTTCCTAGCTTCTCTGTTTGCAAATGTGGATTAAATATTGGTGGATTTGCTTTGTCTTGCAGCTCAGCAATATAAAATGCAGTCACCTGTACTTGCAGCTGTCTTTCTTTAGGTTGCAAAATGGATGGAATTAATTCTGTTCAGAATTCTTTTTCTTCCAGTTGTGCACATCTTTACACAGTTTTATTAGAACCCTTTGAGGCTGGATTTGACTTCTAGTTGAAGATGAAGAAATTATTCATATTGACAAATTTATTACAGTAATAATTAGACTTATTACAGTATTTCAATATGAAATTATTCATATTGACAAATTTATTGCCAGTAGTAATCAGTCTCCTCTTTTCTGCACCAAATAGGCAGTTCCCGTCAAATTGAAAATAAGTGCAAATATTCAGACTCTTAAAACTCAGGTTGTCTTATCTAATATGTTTCTGTTTACCTCCCCTATAGTAATTAAGGGCTAGATCCTCAAAGATATTCAAGCACCAACATGAAACTGGTGGAACATCAGTGTCTAAGTGTTTTTTTGCAGGTTTTATTGTAAATGCAAACTCATATGTTTCAAGAACATCTGTGCTTTCAGCAGCCATTTGACTTTCATTCTACCAGCATGAAATAGGTCATTCATACATTCCTGTGAGGGAAAAAGAACATGAAGAATTGATTTTTTGGAGGCCAGTACAACCCAGTGTTTTAGTATGGCATCATTAATGAGGCAACAGACCTCACAACTTGGAAGTTCCCCCAGGAAATTCTGATAATTTTACCTTAGCTCTTGGATTAGAATGGGTCTTTTCATTCATTAATATTTCCTGTCATAATTAATTTGAACCTATTTGAACAAATTACCTCACCAACACCACTATCTGGCTATGATATGAGTACAGCTAATTTATGATGGTAAATGAATTTCATCGAGCTGATTGTTGGTCCTATATAGGGGCCTCTGGGTTTGTGTGTACAATGCTGTAGGGGCAGAGGCATCCCGTTGCATGAGCATCTGCTCCATTGATTGATGTAAGAAGCATGCAAAATTTCTTTTATCCTCTCCCAAAAAGTCTGGATTTGTATGATAACCACACCTCTGAACTTATTTCTTCCTTCTCAGTCATGCTACTTCCATCTTTCTAATTCATTCACTGGTTCCACCACTGAAAACAGACAAGCAGGATTTTCTCCTTTTTAAGCTCTGTGTGCATAACTTACATGTTTGTCCAGGACAGCTGAGGACAACGAAGAGTTAGTCATATATCAAATGGCAAGATATTGTAGTGGTTTTGACCATGGCTGGATGCCAGGTGTCCAAAGCCATTCTATCACTCCCCCTCCTCAGCTGAAGAGGAGAAGCAAAAAGATACTGAAAAGCTCCTGGGTTGAGATAAGGACAGGTAATCCCTCACCAATTACTGTCACAGGCAAAACAGGCTCAACACTTGGAAATTAATTTGTTTTGTTACCAATCAAATAAAAGTAAGGTAAAGAGAAACAAAACAAATCTTAAAACATCTTCTCCCACCCCTCCCTTCTTCCTGAGTTCAAATTCTCTCATGATTTCTCTACCTTTCTCCCTGCCAGTGGTGCAGGGGGACAGGGAATGGAGGTTGCTGTCAGTTTAGTCACATGTTGTCTCTGCCTCTCCTTCTTCCTTGGGGGAAGCTCTTCATGAACTGCTCCGGTGTGGGTCACTCTTCCATGGAGTGCAGTCCTTCAAGAACAGGCAGCTCCAGCATGGGATCCCCCAGGGTTACAGGTCCTGCCAACAAACCAGCTGCAACATGAGCTTCTCTCCCAACACATCCGCAGGTCCTGTCAGGCCCCTGCTCCAGGTTGGGCTTCCCATGGTGTCACAGCCTCTCCAGGCATATACCTGTTCCTACATCAGCTCCTCCACAGGCTGCAGGTGGATGCCTGCTCCACCTGGACCTCGGACCACCATGGACCTCCATGGGCTGCAGGGGCACAGATGCTCCGCCATGGTCTTCACCATGGTCTTCACCACAGGCTGTAGGGGAATCTCTGCTCTGGTACCTGGAGCGCCTCCCACACCTCCTTCTGCAGTGACCTTGTGCCTGCAGAGCTCTTTCTTTCTCATACTCTCGCTCCCCTCTCCAGCTGCTTCTCTGCAGTGGCTTTTCACCCTTCTTAAACAGACCATNTCCTCCACAGGCTGCAGGTGGATGCCTGCTCCACCTGGACCTCGGACCACCATGGACCTCCATGGGCTGCAGGGGCACAGATGCTCCGCCATGGTCTTCACCATGGTCTTCACCACAGGCTGTAGGGGAATCTCTGCTCTGGTACCTGGAGCGCCTCCCACACCTCCTTCTGCAGTGACCTTGTGCCTGCAGAGCTCTTTCTTTCTCATACTCTCGCTCCCCTCTCCAGCTGCTTCTCTGCAGTGGCTTTTCACCCTTCTTAAATAGACCATCACTGAGGCACTACCACCACCACTCATTGGCTCAGGCTGGGTCTGTCTTGGAACAAGCTGGAATTGACTGTCAGACAAAGCTTCTGGCAGCTTCTCACAGAAGCCACTCCTGTAGCCTTCCTGCCACCAAAACCTTGCTACACAAACCTCATATAGATATACCTGGTGCCAATTGTGTGACTGGGCCAAATCCTGCAAATTCTGATTTGGGCAGATCTCAATGGGACATTTACCTCCATGAACTGCAGAGTTTAAATCACAATAAATGCAAGGTTTCTTTCATTTACAGATAAATGTGTATGACTTTTTTAAGGTGACAGGTGTATTTTATCCCATAAAGTGTATTTTTACATCTGTAAGTCCTGTGTGTTTGCCAGTCAGATGACTCCAATTGTCTCTCAGAATTGCATTCAGCTTAAATTATTTTGAGACAAGTTCTTTTGGACAAGTTGACATGACAGAACTGAATATAGCTTTCTTAAAAACCTCTCATGCTTCCTCTGCACACTTTCTCATCTTTTAAAGGAGGATAGCAAACACTAAAGAGGAAATTCTTTTCTGATGACAAAGGTGCAGTAGCTTTCCCAATTCCTGCT
Organism: Vireo altiloquus; assembly: GCA_013396875.1. Lineage (NCBI taxonomy): Eukaryota > Metazoa > Chordata > Aves > Passeriformes > Vireonidae > Vireo > Vireo altiloquus. The sequence goes on along the minus strand of VZRF01009222.1, from coordinate 129,357 downwards.
CCTCCTCCATCATTCCTTACAGGTGATCTTTACATCATGTCTAATGCATTAATTTAGTCTCCTTTTAGCTCTGGTAACCTCACTGCCTCATTTTTGGAGAAAAAATTCAGCAGCTACAGCTGCCACATTTTCGTATGTTTGGTTTTACACATCCAACTAGATTAATATTTCCTGGAACCTCTCTTAAGTGTCAGAACTTCTTGAATATTGTGTAGTAAAAAGTGCTATCACTCAGTGCCACAAAACATTTTATTATTTGCCAAAGAATTTTTTGTGCAAGTTGGGAAAAATTTATACAAAGGCAGGAAATGATTAATAATGTATCACCGAGTATAATTAAAATATATTTCCATTTTTCATTTTCATTAAAAAATATTAGCTAATTCAGATATTTTGGTCTGTTTATGAGTCATAACTTTTCCCATCCATGAGATGACCTTTAAGTTGTCTTTTCCTGGTTGGTAGAATCCTAGGCACAAATTTCATAACATATAAGAATATTATAAGGTATTTCCACTCATCATTGTTCTATGTCAAAGAGATAAATAGGATGATGTAATATAATTTTCCTTAACTGAGTAATCACTATGCTATGTATTACTTTTATGATATGAAAGTAATTAGTCTACCAGTAGATCCTATTTGTTGCAATTGCTATCACAAGAAATCTTTTCTCAGTGCTCCGTGTCATCTCTTGCAGTGTCAATATCAGCTGCAGAAAAGAAGTAACATATACAGTTGCTAACTCAAATTGCATGATTCTGGGACTAAAGCTTTGGGAACAAAAGGTTAATTTCATCACTTTTATTAACCCACTAGTATTTTTTCCTCTCTTAAGGCCACCAGGACTAGAATACCACTGAATTAAAACTGAGATTCTCCCATATGCAGTAAATTTTGACATGGCACTGCCTCTAACATCTGCAAAAGGGATCAGAGATTAGGCGGGGTGTATTCTAGGAAAAGATATTGAATTTACACTGAAAGAAAATCCCGAGACCAAAATCACATTCCTAGTTGCTAGGTCATAATTCTTATCAAGATGAAAGCATCATCAGTTTCTGGGTGACAAGTTCTTATGAAAACCAGAACACATTTAAAGTCTAGAATTTACTGTGCAAATCCAGTGATGGCAATGAAGAGAATTAAATCTTAGTCCAGTTTATTTCATAACTATCAGTATTAAATAAAAACCTCAAAGCCCTGAGACAAGCCTTGAAAGAAGCCGCTGCTTCTAGCACAGTAGAGGCGAGGCCCTGCGCTCTGGGTGGAAGCCTCCAGAGCTCCTTTAAACAAGAGAAGCAGCAGGAAATGAAGAGCCCCTTGGCTTTGCTGGTGTTACCACAATACTCAAGGTGCATTTTCTGTCACTTTCGTCCAACTTCACCATCCACCTGTAGAAGAGTATCCATAAAAACAGGAAATCACACAATCCACCTTTCTTCACCTCACTATCCACTCTTCACCATCCAGCACACACTTTTCCTGTGTTCCTGCAAAATCCCATCTGCCCTTTTCTCCCCTGCTTCCACTTTACTCCTATTCATTTTTGCTATTCCCAAGACTACTTTTGCCCATGGAAAATTTTAGAAATACATACATGAATATTTGAGACTCATTCTTTCTGGATCTCTAGAATACTGTTCTCCCATTATGCCGACTGGGGATATGCTGAAATACAGGTCCAATTCCTTCCCAGTCCATGCAGAGAATTTCATTTCCACAGGAATTTCGTGTGAGCACAGGGGAAGGACTGGTGGACACATGAATCTGGCCTTGGCATAAGGCTGGAAAATAGGACAGATCAGCACTCCAGGATCAGAAACCTAAAAAGTATTCCCATAAATATACATTTAGACATTATTTAGAAAACAAATATGATGATGAACATCCACCTACTCAATCTACATACTACCCATCAAGCCTACCACATGCTATTTTCTACATATTTCTGTTGGGAGAAAAACATTACTGGTGAAGGGACAACTAAAGTTTTGATGCCTGCTCAGTTTTCTATCTTCAGCTGAGAACATTTTATGGTTTTGAAGATTCCAAAACTGTCCACTAAAAATAGGATTGCAATCAAAGTGATTCACAGTCCTCAACCGCCTGTCATCATCTTGCCTCCCAGCTTACATTCAAAAGTTAAGCATAGAAAGGAATCCAACTCAATATATTTTTCTTCTATTTCCTTTGCATCAAGATACGGGAAGCAAAACATCAAGTCCATGATAAGAGAAAAGTTCACTATTTGAAATACTAGGTAAGTTTTTCTATGTTCTCGGTTTCTCTCTTGGTATGTCATCACTATCTGAGACTGATGAAAATGAACAAGAATGAATTTCCAGTTTCTGGGATATGGAAACTACAAAAAAAGGGCAATTTTTACTATCTTCTCTGGACACATTGCAAATAATCTTGTTTCACTTCAATTGCCACATCACTCAGAGAATTTATGACAGAAAAGAACTAAAAACAACACATCACACATTATTTGATGCTTTTTCCCAGTAATACTAAGATATAATCATAATGTTGCCATGTGTGTCTCAGCATAATAAATTTTGGCTTGGACTAGGACATAACTTCAGTAAGACGGAGACATGCAAAATTATGAAAATAAATCGTGAGCATCTGACAGAGCCTGCTGCCAATCTACAGACCTGTGATAAAATAACAGCTACTACAGTAAACAAAAGGACATATATCTGCTGTAAAAAGATACATTCAAGTCTAAAAGTGTAAAACAACAGCACACTTCGTAGAATTTCGCTCCCAAGAAAAATTTGGCATAAGGAATAAGAAGGCATTTCTACATGGGGTTGGGTTTTAACAATAGACCTTGAAACACATATGACACCATTTATACAAATCTAAAATTCTAAATTATGACACTAGTAAAACCTGGGCTCAATTAACCAACAAAAATGGCAGGAGAACATTCATAACCTAGGGAGATAGTCAGCTCTATACTGACTAGCCAAGCAGGAATGCTTAAAATGTTTCTTCTTTTTAACCTTCTGGCTTGCATAGCAAACTGTGACTTATATTGACATTCTGGAAACAAGTGCAAGGAGTAAACTGTACCAAATGCCAAAATTTCTTTTCATCTGGATGTCATGAACGCTGGTCTAAAAATCTATGCCAAAACTCTTTAATTGCAACAAAGCTTTTTCAGCTAAATTTTTTGTGGCTGAACAAAAACAGTGACGATGGAAGACAAACACAAGCAATCTCCAACAGAGACAGTATTGACACTACCGACTTCACACTGTGAAAAATACAGGCTCTGTAGGTTTATTAATTCTTGTGAGCATGTATGTGTAAACACACAGAGACAGAACTCTGTGAAAAAGCTGGAAGACGACATATTAGATGTGTCATTGCAAACCATGCTAATTCATTCCTAACCCATTCATGACTAACCGAAGAAAAATAAACCAAATCCGAGCTTGATTATACAACCAGCGTTTCAGCCAGAGGTCTACAATAAGGTAGCTTCAAAGATCAGGCACATAAACTACATTTTCAGAGGAAAATCCTACATAAGGACGTTAGTTTTGAAGAGATTAATCCACTTTCTAGATTTCTAGTTTTCTGTGAAATACATAATAAGTACCCTAGAAATAAACATGAGTTCAGCTGCTTTTACGTGATAACATTTTAATCTTTCTCAATAAGGGTCAATTTTAGAAATATTTATTAGTTTTGTTTAAGTCAGGGGTGACAAAATAAAACAGCATGTTCATGTTATAGCAGCAAAATTTTCTGGCTTCCCTAGGTCACAGACGGGAAAGTCCAAAAGTCTGTGAAATCTAGGGGGGAAAGTAGCAAGATGTGAAGTGTACCTAATGCTAACATCTGTTCCTCAAAACTGAAAATTGTCTGGACCTCATCTGAGGCAAAGAGCTCTGTCCCATTTCACGTTTTGACAGTTCTTTGGGAAATAAAACCTGAAGGATTACTATGGATGAGTTAAGAAGGGCACACAAGCAGATGACACTAGAAGTAATTTGAGATGTGGACATCTTACAATATCCTTTACTATAGCCCAATTCAAATATTAAATTCAGTCTACAAATTTGGACTTCTTGGCCCTCCCTACTGTACTGTATGAATCCTCATGATCACAATGTCTACATGCTCTGTTAACAATGAGACCATGCATGAAGCATAAGAACTTTGTGTTCTAACTTAATGGATAAATTATCTCAGTCCTCTTGAGTAGCATCTTATAAGGGGTTCATTTTGCCAGACTGGATTATAACTTTATTATTGTTATTGTTGACATTTTTTATGATTTTGCTTTATATGTGCACATCAATGGGGATTTATGGATCCAGAGAAATAGCAGACAACCATTTGAGAACGTTTACAGCCACAGTTAGCTGGAAGTCCCAACCTGTATCTAAAATCACGTTTCTCAGAATGACTGATGAGATTCTACTGTTCTTGAGAAATGAATGTTACCTGTTTCCCTGCCCCTTTAGGCCTTACTAACTTCCATAATGTTTAAGTGTTGTAATACAAAAAATATTTTCAAACTTTGTCACATATGAACTTACACTAAGGAAATGAAGGCTCCTGTAATAACTTGTCACCAGACTCTGCTGTCATGATGGGAATTTTAAAGAAATATTCCCTGGAGAACCCATGAATATAAAACAAATAGAAACAGAATGTATTGGGAATTCCCTTACATGATGTTATTTTAAAGACCGACTCATCCTATATTTGGTATAGAAGAATCTTCACTGGGACACACTAAAAAGGAATGATTAATCCCACCTGCAGCCTTTCCTACTCTTCTGATTTGTAGAGTCGCTGGTGAAGAACAGCTGCATCAGCACACAGAAGTAGCAGATTCTGTGAGTTTATCCCATATAGCTGTGCAATACCTGCTACAAATTACAGATTCTTTTGGATTTTCTTGCCTGTAAAGATGGGACTACAATATCTCACTTGTGAAGAGTGACATGATCCACTACAATTAGATTCAAATTAGGGAACTTTAACAAGTATAAAAAATGACACCATTGAAGGACAATCTGATGTTTATTACATGTAACTGCTAGCTTTGCAATGTGTGAGGTGGGCATGTGAATATCAGCACATCTGTAAAAGTTCAGCAGCGGCAAAGATCCTTCTCCTCATCAACATTTTTGAACATGAGTTTTAATGAATGCAATCTGCTGTGTTTGGAGGGTGAACACTAACTGCTGCCTGCAAATAAACGCAAGATGAAAATCTTTAGTGTCACCTCTGCCAGGAAGAGAGATGGAGCTTCTTCTTGGCAGAACATCCTGAAGAGTACTGCAAGTATTATTCAGTGGTGCTCTGCCTCTGTCTTCTTCAAAAAATGCTTGAGAGAAGTTTTCTACCAACATGAGGCTGCAAACATTGAAATTCTGACTCCTTCATCAAGTCAACGTTTCAGATTTAGTAACAGCTGTATCCTTGTTCAGCTTTACCAGAAAGCATACGGAGCAAAAGGGAAGAAGTGTTGATTTAACACATTTTCTCTTGCAATATCTTTGACAGAAGTTCTGCATATTTAGAGGGTCCCATGACATACAAAACTTTCTAATTCTGTATTCTCAAGTAGAAAAATTCTAATATTACAATGATATAAATAGACTATAATTAGAATTGTTGTAGCCGTTATCGTTAACCAGGACAGAATTTCTCTTGTAATTTTTTTAAAGGATATTGTAGACCTTTTCCAGAAAGTTCCTCCCTCGGGGTAGGATCCATCTTGACTCTTCTGTCTCTTAAATCCAGCTGCTTTGCACTGTTATTGCATCGTTGGGTGTAACTAGGCAAAGGGAAGATCCTAGTACATTGACCCTGCTCATTGCTTCTTTTTCATAGTTGCTCAATTGATTTATGAGGAAAAAAGAGAACATTCTTATAAATGCCTAAGAGATTTGTAGAAATAAATTCCTATCAGTACTTTTATACTGTGAAAAAAAAATTGGTAACTTGGTAAATGACAATATCAGTTTTTATTCAGAACTAGAATCAGAATACTTTTTCCCCACAAAAACACTAAACAAAAAGGATTTTCATCACTTCCTATCTCCCTTCCTAGCATCTTCCTTCCTTAGTTTAAAATGTTATTGTTCCCATTGAGCCCAACCCCTAACTTCTTCATTTTCAGGTCTGTAAAATGCAGATTGAAAGAGCTGCTTACATGGTAAAATATCCTGAGGCCAGTGAAAAAAAATGAAGCCACTCTTACTATGAACTGACCTGGTGCATTGCATCCTCCCATGTTCATACCATGAATATTCGTCACAAAAGTTTTTAAACATTTAAAATAAACCTAATGGCTCTGTTAACAGATCTATTCTACCTGGCAGGAGTTATCTTGGCTGAGTTTGCCTACTGGCTGATGCACTTAAACCTCCTGTTCCGAGCCCCTTCTGTGAGCCTACAATACCTTATTGTTTGGCTCCTTATAGGTGATAATGAAATTGGCATTTAGTTCCCTCTTCTGAATGGTTTCCATGAGACTTTGAAAAAGTTGTTTGCTTCTCCTGGTATTACATAACGATCTCAGTTTCAGCATGCAAGAAGGCATGCTCTAGTCAAATACCTTATCTCCAGGATTAGATTAACAACTAAATATGAGTCATGCTGGGCATCAGACATGTTTGTCTATACATGATATACAGTTAGAACTCGTAAAAATTCAGCTAAATCTGTTAGTTAAATGCATTTTCAACACATTACCCTATGACTTGGGCAGCCCTTCATTTACTATGCAAGTGGTCCTGTTGCACTTCTGTCTACACAGAAGTTAACATTACACTGGAAACTGAAAAGAGCGGATTGCATTACATGATACAAATCTAGCCTTGTCCAGGTTTAAATTAAGCTTTAAATTAAGATTTTAAAACCACATGGCCAGTGCTTAATAAGCCGGGCTGAAGGAGCACTGAACTTTCTGACCCCAATCCAGCAAAATACTGAATCATGCTTAACCCTAAGGACACAAGTAGTCCTGGAGATTTCAGTGGAATTAAGTAAGTAGTTTCATGCCTACATCTATCAGTAGCAGCATCCAGCACTTGCAAATGCAGTCACCAAAGCAAGCTCATAAGCACGGAGCAATGGATACAATGACCTTGAATGTATATCTACCATAAGAATAGCAAGTACCCACAATGCAGTACTACTTATGTGAGTTGTGAGGGATGTGAAAATAACTAATAATATTTTTTAATTGCAGCTTAGTCAGAAGTGGAATATTCTATGAGGGAAAAAGAAAGGAGTCTTTCCCCAGTACATTAAAATAAAAGGAAAAAATGTACTGAAAAAGAAAATATGGGTACGTACTTCACTGTAAAATAAAATAGAGAATAGAAAATTTACACTGTCCCTGAAAACTTAGCAGATAGAAGCTCTGTGTGTGGTCCCAGCAAGCTGAACTGCAACTATTTCAGTGTTCTGGACAATCACAATGATATTTTATTGTTCTTTTTTGTTATATTTATAAGCTAGAAGTATTAAGAAATGCAAAGCAGCTTCTACGAACATAATCACCCACACACAAAAATCTTTGCCAGGTATTTCTACAGGTCATGAAATTATTTAAAACTTCTGCAACTTTTTTTAATCTATAATGTTTGATACAATACCCTACCAGGAACAAAGGAACATAATAAAGCTCTTTTAATCAAGAAATACCTGGAATCATGAACAATTTGTCTATCATCAGGCCTTCTCTGAAGGAGCCTGTTCTTCCACAGTATTTTTTAATTTTTTCCTTATTATGAAATTCTTAAATAAATTAGTTATAAATTTATAAACTAATGCCTTTTGGTACTTAAAACAGGGTTTTAAGCCTTTAGGACCAACTGAGCATCTCAGAATATCATCCCAGGCAGATATCTACCTCATGCTCAATGCTTGAAAACACTATTATGTTCCTCCTTGGCTTGAAATGTACCTATATGATTATAGGTCGTGTGCCACTGGCATTCCTGCAATATTCTGGCCTGGACAAGGGACATTACTCTTACCTAGGTCTAGAGATCTCCAGAAAAACAGTGGTTAGATCACCTGCCACCTAAATTCAGTAGTTGAAGTAAAGGCATGCTAAATGACAGGACTAGGCTCCTTGCAGACACACAGTCATGGTGGTGACTGGCCTGTCACCAGAAAATGAGAAAGCATTTACATGGGATGTGGAAGATTAGGGATCAAATCACTCACGGTGGTATACAGGGTCTCGAGTTTGAGTCTATGTCTGAATTCAGTCAGACTCATGTCTGGATCTAGGACTCTTACCCTATGATTCTTTCAGGAATCACTCAGGCCATGTGTCTTCCTGCTTCCTTAGCTAAATCTCTTCTAATCTGTAAAATAAAATATTTAGATTTTAGTCAGGGTAGGGAGCAGAACTCGGGTCACTTCTCTTGCAGACAAGTCTCCAATATGGCTGAGGAACCATCCCCTAACTACACTCAAAGAACATTTTACTCATGAAATACAAACACCTTGAATAGCACACACATACTGGGGGCGGAGGGTGTGTGTGTGTTGGGAAGCAGGTTCCCAACTGCAGCATGCCTTGCCAAGACAAGGCTGCCCCTGAGGAGCTGCAGCGCTTGGGCAACCCACACGAGGCCACAGATGGTCCCGAGGGGCTGAGTGCACAGGCAACATACACACGGGCAGGGCAACTGATTACAAGAACGGCAGCAGAAGATCAGTAAGAGGCTCAGAGCTGCAGACCAAAATCTGCACACACAGCACCAAACTCCTGCATCGCTCCTCACCTCAGTGGAGGAATTTGCATGGAACAAGTGTAACCCTTATTAAAAATGAGAGATGTTAAGTCTAGGAAGTGGGAGGCCAGGTGTTCACCTGGAGTTGAACTTGGGAAAAGGGGAAGAATAGTGTTTCTTTGTTTAATTGTGTTCTTTTCTTCTTAATACACAAAACATTGATCAGAAATTTCTGTTAATAGGCAATAAAATATAAATTTCCAATGTTCATTTTGCTCATGGTGTCCACTTGACCAAAAAGACCAAATTCCTCCACAATCGTATGAATGTCCTATGTCCATGAAGATCCACCTCATGGAAGGTGGGCACCAAAGAACTCATCATTAACATGGAAGCACTGATGCACACATTCCTGTCCCTATTTGTGAGTCAAGAAGTATTAGACTCAACATACCCTCATTAAAATGATGTATAAGAAATGTAGGCTCACTGAGATGTTTCTTTCAGGTTATCTACACCACTTGCAACACGAGGATAAAGAAAGTGGTGTGTGGCCAGGAATGTGTGACAAGCAGGCAGGGCTACAATACTTGAACTTGTCTATCTCATGGATTCATGCATCTATATCTCAATTTCTCTTCCAGAGAAGACCCTAAAATTTAGTGATTTTAACCTTTTTTAACCTAAAAAATCAGTTTTCTTGCTGAGATTCTCTAATTTTGACTTTCTCATCCAATTTTAAGCTTTACTGGTTAACCTTTATTTTTCTTTCAAAAGAGTTCAGTCATGTTTACTAGTTTGGTACTGACAATCATGGTCTGGTTTGCTTTATACTGCAGTGAGTATCTTAAAAAATAAAAACAAACAGCATAGCAAAATAAAAAAAAAATCATTCAGACAAATAGCTTTTTTACATTGATAGAAAAGTTTAAAATCTTTGAGGCCGAAAAATGCCCATCCCTGAAGTTTTGGCTCCAGAAAGTGACTCTTTTTATGCAAATAAACAGTTATTTATCTGCTCTTGAATCTATATCCCAATAAAATCTGTTAGCAACAGAGCTTAAAAGTTTCTGTGAAATACAGCATGAAGCTGTGAAAAACAACATATCATTTCACTTCTTGTAGTAATTTCAACTGCAAACTTTAGCAGTTGTATTATAGTAAACAAACCATACAAGTCTGATCTGATCATGCAGCCAGTAAGCAGGCACATAGTTCCTCTTAATGTATATTAAAAATTCTTGGCACCTTCATGCAAACAAACTGCAATGAAAAAAATATCAGCATGAGTAACCCTCCACATCTTGCTTAAGATTCCCTTCATTGCCCCAGGATCAGTCTTCCTTGCTTCTTGTGCTGGAATTCATACAATTATTTATGTAGGCCTGAGACAAGGAAGAAAACAAAACACTCACCAAGAATATTTTCAAGTGGTCTTTCAGAAGTTTAGTGCAGACACAGTATCAGCTCCTTTTGAATAATATTCATTTCATGCCTCTTCATCTTATAGACATGTTTTAGTATATCTCTGGTGACATCTAAGGAACAACTGCATCAAACTTTCAGGGTAGCTACATGTTCAGTATTAGAATTCAAGTTGTCATTTTAATGAATGAAATGGCCAGGCAGTCAGAACTGCCCTGGCTTCAATTTGGTAAGAGCAGCGAGAATAAGAGTCACAGGCAGAAAATGTTCCTTTATTAAGAAATTCAGTTTTAGTTAGCAGCTGACTTTAGCAACATATCTTCTCCTTAAAACCCTGCAGCTCTGAATGACTCTGAGAACTGCTTTAATGCCAGAAATGCTTTTACATGTAGAGTTTAATTATGGACCATATTTTTATCTTATTATGCCAAACAAAACTTTTTGTAGTCAGTGGGAGTCCTATACATCTAAAGTTACCTCTGCAAAGGAAACACAAACAGGTGAAGATATACAGTCAAGTAGATTTGAAATCGCACTTAAAACATTTCTGCAGTTGGAACTGTAAAGAAAATTTCAACTGTTTAAAATATAGTTTCTATAAATGGCCGTATGTTTCAAAAAAAAGTGTTAGCATCTTCCATGTCAAGAACTTGAGATATGTCTTTAGAGCAATAATTACTTGGCAATTCCAGTTCACTCAAAATAGACTTTTTTGCTGTCGGTGTATCAAACCTTGCACTGATGGTTCTGTTCCAGATGTCAGTACTCAGGTTTTTCAATCACAACCATTTAACTAATGATCAAGTTGCCACCTTATCAAGAATCCTCTTTCTTTTCCATCACTTCAAATTCATTTAAAGTAATTTATCAAATTATAAATCCAGTATAATTTCATTCCTTAACTTTTCTTGTAGCCCTGTCAAACTAAATTAGGCTATAATTTAGTCTTCCCTGAATGAAAATTTGTATCAGAGGTAAGGTTCACTAAAATATTCTGCATCTGTTCACAATACATTTGTGTATAATTTATCATTACATCATAAAAAATAATAGACATTCAGTTTTGAAAACTAAACACTCAGTTATTGGAGCAATAAATTGGTGCTATGAACAGATAACTTGCTGAAGGCAAGTGTGTTGTAGATAGTGCTGGACTTCTTTGATGATTTTGCTCATAAGTAACACTTTTTGTCATTAACTAAGTAACATCTTTTATCAAGAATTTCTTTTTTCCACAGCAATTCCAAAAATATCATATTTACATTTCATATATATGTTTCTATATAACTTATAAATAAATACAGAACATTTTAAATAGTTTTGTATGTCTGAAACCAACTCTTTCCTAGCAATTGTTGGGACATAAAACTTCTCTGTAAAAGAATATAGCAAATATTTCTGTCTTGTAGCTTTCTGATATCAGGTGTTCTCCAACAACAAAGCATGAGGATTTAAAATGCATAACACATACATACAGTTACAGCAAAATAAACTCAGCAATTTTTAACTGTTTGTTTTTGTCTTGGTTGGTACATTTTTCATGCCCCTTCTTCAAAACTCCATCTAGTGAAATATAACCTATTTCTTCTACAATATATAAGTTACCATCATCACTAAGAAAACTTACAGTCAAGAAGAGAAAATGACATAATACAGGAACAGTTTCTTGTTGACAAGAGGGAAGCTTTTGCCCCAAAACAAAACACTGATCTTACTCCTTATGTGTCATAAATAAAACACGTTCCTAAGAAACATTTAAGGTTGCAACACCCAGAGGGTCCCAGAACTCCCAGGATATATATTGCTAATGCCACACAATGACTAAGAGTTTTGAAAATGGTCTTGAAAGAATGAAGGTCAAAAGGCACAGCACGAAGACACAAACACACTGTGTGGTTTGGCTTTCCTCATCAAACAGCACAGCTCTACAGGTCCCTGGCAGATACTTGCCCTGTCTCCTGTATCACACCCTACTGGGACAAGTTTTAGCTACATCATTTTCTCATGGCCTTCCAGTTCCTGTCCGACTCGTAATCCTTGCACTACTTGACCTCTCAAGCAATCTCCATTCTACTCACCAAACACACTCACTCTCACCCTCTCTTCTGCATTTTTCCAGGCTCTTTTGCCAGGAAACCAAGGCTTTCCATGACCCAGAAGCAAGATTTAGAGAGAGATCAGTTCAAATCTAGTACTGTTTATAAGGACAAATGATGCTTTTTGTACATTCAACTTCTTGTTGCCTCTTAACCTTGTCCCAAAATTTCTCTTCTCCTCGGCGAGGTCAGCTTAACAAAACATGACCAAGTCATGTCAATGGTATCATAAGCCAAGAACACGACAAGAATTTTGAAAAAACAGAACTGCAATGCCATTTTCAAAATGCTTACATGTTTATTTTAATCTGATTGCTGACCAAATTTCCCAGGGAATTTTAAAACCAAAGTGACATGAGGTGTACAAAGTTATTGGAAGTTTGCTTTCTTTCTGATGACATTGGGGATTATCTGCAAATTCCTAGCATTTGATGAGCCTTGCATTGATAATATCTTAAAGAAAAGACTGAAAGCAGTCATGGGAAGAAGAACAGGCCTGAGGTTAAAGCAGTGTAATGGGCCTGAGGAGAAATAGGATCACTTTTGGAATTTAGCAGACATATAAGGATGTCATTTTTATGGTTCTTCAATCCTTCAAAGCTGTAGACTAAGAAAAATGATAAATCATCCATATCAGATTTTGGGCTCATAATTATTTTTATCACAGCTCTGTCAAGTACAATGTGTTTACAATTTCAGTTGAGATCTCCAGGACCTAGGGATATATACAAATTGACAAGAAGAAAAAGCTATTAGCTTCTAGCACAAGTAAAAATTAGATTACTGTACTGTGGTAATCACTTAATGTCGGAGTACCAGTCAAACAGGACGGGGGTGCAGACAGACGCTCCACGAGCTTTAATTATTTATTTTATTCAGGCATCAGCCTCATGCACACCAGAGATGTACATGGCTCACGTCTGCTGAGATCCCAAAGATCTTAGAGATACAGAACATTCTTAAAGGCTTTTCAACCAATAGCAAGCTTCTAAAGTTTTACAGACAAGCGTTCTAACCAGTCACTTAAAAGCACACGTATACCTGTTACAAACAATACTTGCTTGTATGCTTGTAATAACAATGCACAATATTCCATTCTTTAGCTTAAAACTTCAGTGTCCTTGCTAAGCAATTTTTCTGCAGCCTCAATACTTCTCTGAGCCAAATCTAGGAACACTAACCCTTGTTCTAATGTCCTTGCAGTCTAGATTATTGTATCTTCTTCTACATTCTGATTTTGCAGTTGCAGCTGAACCTAAAACCTTTGCTTCGTTTCTGAAACCTGCTTTTCTCACTCAAACTAAAAGCATTCTCACCTTTTGCATTTCCTACAACTTAATGGATGAAATTACTAAGAAGAACTTCTTCATGTTCTTTTAGGATTGTCAAAATTATAATTACTCCCTGAAATAAATTTTCTTCAGCATTTCACACTTCTGTAATTCTTCCAGATTTCAGCAAATATTAACTGTTTTGGCTGAACCTTTGGATGTTTTCAGGATGATTCAGTTATTATCATCTGAGAGATTCTGATGTCTGCAGAACTTCAATTGAATAAGGCCAGTCTAACCTCTGAAAAAACGAGTTGACTTACAGTGAAAAAAGGATTGCAATAAAACAACACATCCTTGCTGACAATTTGGACTGTACTAGGCATGCTCTGTTCCCACAGAGCATTCACCTTTTAGTTGAATTACTGCACAGGCCAGTACACTCTGGTTCAAGTTTTAATTGATTTACTGTATTTGCTGTATTTCCCACAGTTGCAGTCAGTTACCACTGGGGGGAGAGGACAAGCAAACCAAAAGCAACTATATTTTCATATATAGTACTGAAATCCTGCCAATCCTAAAAACATTGGGACTTCATATCCCTTCTTTCTCCTAGGTTTAAACCTGTTTTCATATTTTAACAATCTTCTCTAGGTTGAGATGGATCGTGTTAAATTTCATGAATTCCAAGATTTCTCTTTCAGCAGAATATTGTGGATGCAGGGGTAGGCATGGCAATATAGTGTCAAAACGAAAATTTATAACAGAGTCATGTCACAACTTCAGTTACTGAGTGATTACTGCCATTCCTTAGTAACCCACTTTCCTCCTCATGCTATGCCGTTAACATTCTTTAATATTAATTAGTGGCTTTGAGGTCATCTCCAGCACCTCAGCTATGTAAGGATTTCTCAAAATTTGGAAAGAAAAAACATGAACCTTGTAAGAATCCATGACCAGAAATAGATGTTTTGATGCAATCACATCTCAAAGGAAAAAAAATAAAAACATATTATTTGCATTCAAAATGTCTAAATTTTTAACAAATACTTCAGCAAAATGCATATATATCCGACAGGGAAAGAGAGTTAGAGAGGTGTTCTCTCTTGTAAAGAGACTACATTATTCTCCACTTCAACTTGTGAGCTTCACAATCTTCCAGGAATATCTGCGAGAGAGAGAGCAGCAGCATGGGAGGGCAGGGATGGGACGTCTCTGTAAATGATCCAACACTGGAAGAGCAATTCCTATGACTGCTTCAGCCTTCTGGACCTTAGTAGGGTCATGCCAATTCAAGGGTACTGCTCCCTTCTTTCTAAATTAAAGGCTTGGTATGCTCCTGAGAACTTCACAAAGTCACCTTTCCAAGCAGTTACTGAGGGGGGGTGGTGCCGCCACTATGGGTTTCAGAGTGAAAATTCTGGTCTCTGACACTTTCAGAGACCAGAATTACTCTAACCCAGTTTTCTAGCAGCTGCCTTCCACAAGTTGATGAGCTCCAGACACGATGTCTCCGCTCATTCCACCTCTCATCCAAAAATCTAAACATTCTACATTTGGCACCTTTGCCAGAGGTCCCAGGCTGAGATTGGGCATTTGACTTCCTCCTCCCATTTTTGATGCATTTGAAATACTAGTGCCTGATTTATTTTAGTTTTTAGAGTTTGTTTTGGTTTGTTTTTAATTGTGACTAAAAAATTTCTTGATACTAAATGGACCAGAAGAATGAAAGTATAGAAAGGTTTTGCCTGATGTTGTATGGAAGTACAGTTTGTCACCAATAACACAATATTAGGATAACTAATGAATGAGGTGAGCTGTGATTAACAAAGCATTAATGGTGTCAGGATCAAAAAAGTTTCAGGAAAATTCTGACTTTGGTCTCTCTGACTATGATATTGAAAAAAAAAATTAAATATTGTATTAATGCTGTAATAATTTTTTTTCTTTACCCTGAGGTGTACCTTAAAAAGCAAGGGACAAAGACCTAAACTATTTTCAATTAATTTAATGAAAGAAATTGCTTTTTGATAAAGATAGTTCATCTGCAGTTTTCTGAACTATGACTTATCACTATCTCCCAGTGTTTTCCAGTTGTATGCACAAAAGCATTCATGGGTTCAAGGCCAGTAATAGTGATTTGCTCTATAGAGAGCTGGACCTGACTCTTCTTCTTTGTTTTATTTTGTTTCTATCCTTTTGGCATTTTATCCAGCACACTTGCATCTATGCTCTATGATAAACTATGTTGCTAATGTTACTTTTGATCTTCCATTCAGCCTGGCAGGCTTGAGATGAAATCAAAGTTGAGATATGCAACATGGATTTACAGGAAAAACTTGTGCAAAGGCTCTATAGAGATACTATTTACCCATTTTTTAATTATTTAGTAACAAAAATAAGACTTTTTTTTTCTTCCCAAAATTCAACTTAAAAAAAATTAACAGCTCTCTATAATCTGGAGTAATGAATTCAACAAGGACACTAATCTGTACAGTTACTTCAAGTCTGAAGTACCTTCTTCAGATTAATAATAAGTTGAATTTATGATTTTAAAAAATAAAATACATAGATGGATGGATGGATGGATGGATAGGTGCATCAATTCAGCACTTTCTGGAAATTAATGTTATTCTACCTGCAATCATTTAAGCAATTTCCCAGGAGATTGCCAAAGTATACATGGATATAAAACAAACAAAAAGAAAAACCTTCTCAAAGACAATATAACTTATAACCATTCTATTTACCCAGCTATAGCTTATCTGATTTAATTTGGGGAGATCTGAAAATTATTTCACTTTAGCGTAATTTCAGCTGCTGAGTTACAGATAAGATTTTCTTTTGAAAGGCGTAACTCCTTTGATTTCATGACAATTATGTTAAGCAACCTGTTTTGCTATAGCATTGTAAACCTAAATTCTCTTTTTACAGAAATTCACAAGAACATAACATGATTATTACAAGAGTATAGTGTACAATAAAAATTCTGTAGAACTAAAGAATATTCACTTTTTTAAAAAAACCAGTCACAATCTGGGACAAATTATTAATTGTAGTAAGATCTGGTGTGTGTAACAAGAAATAACTTGAAGTATGTACACTGCTTTTGTATATAAAAAGGAATAACAATTTCCTAACAGAAAGCCACAGAGGACGTTTTTTATGGATTCAACCTATTAAAAAATTAGCTGAAATGATCACCAGGTGAGAGGATAAGTTTCCATCTGTTTGGGAATGAAATTAATAACAGTTTGGGGCTCTTCTACCTACTACTGAACACTTGCATAGCAGTGATAAAATTGTACTGCGGTTATCTCACAGCACACCACTCTTGATTCAGTAAAGCATGTACAGACATGCTTTATTTTTGGCATAGACTTGAACCTCTCTGTTCAATGAAAGCACTTATATGTACTCTTATCAGACGGAAAGGCAGTGCTCTCTTGAATACAGACTCTGGTCCCTATTCAGAGGGAATTTTAAATGACACGAAGGACATATACTGCTGCTACAAACCAAGTTTCCTTGCTCCCTATATCTCACATTTTAAAAATCCCTTAATGAAAGCTTTCATTGAAGAGCTACAAGCCTGCAGCAAAGCTTGGGAATAACTGCTTTCTTAACCACTGATTTGACTGAATATCTGGCAGTGGGATGCAAGTGACATATTTTTTCAACCTCACTTCTTTTTTTTTGTTTGGTTTGTTTTGGGCTGATTGGTTTTTGCTGGGTTTGGGTTTTTTTCCCACTGGGGTGTTTGAAATAAAAATTGTCCTGAGCACAGACAAAACTGAAACACATTATAAAGGAACAGGATGACCCAGGTCAAAAATCTGATGAGCATTTCAGACTACACCTAGGTGCTAATTGTAGAAGTAACGCATTTTCCAGAATGAAAAAAGAAAAGCTACCTCAAGAGGCAAGAACAAACATTTATCTACTTACAGAACTAGATCATATGCCAGAAGGTTGAAAAAGAGCTGGAGGAAGACTAGGATTCTGTGTACAATGTTCTGCTTCATCAACAGAATTATTTATCATGGAACTGATCCACAAAGGGTTTTACCATCACTGTCACAACACTTACCTTTCCACCACCTCAGGGAATTGATAGCTGTGAACAAGGCAGTTCAGTTAATGTTCCAAGGTGTTGCAAAGTTAAGCAACCAAAAAAAAGGTCCACAAAAGCAGTGCATCATGTGGAAGGATTTTTTTTTCTTCTCCATAAAAGGAGAACAGAATTCACAGTTTTTCAAGATTTTTCTGGGAATTTCAAGGTTTTTTTTCTTGGAATTAAAATGTACGTTGATGGTTTCTCACAAACCACAACTAGAAGAGGCAGTGGAGTAGCATGGGAGATTTTTTTAAAAATATTTGCATTTTTGGTGTAAAAATTTGGCTTTCTTACAGAACAAGATGCATAAACTGCAAAGTTACAGTGATTTGCACAATCCTGAATGAATTGGTCTGCTTTTAGGAAGAAGAACTGTTAGCTGAGCACACTCAAAACAAAAGGGTGGTGGAAAAGATGAGTCCAGTAATATACTTCTTACTGTTGTTTTTAAAAGTGGGAACATGCCTAAAGCTCATGAGATTTGAGAAAACCAGTGTTGCAGGTAACTTGTTTGAATGTTGTCAGAGACTAAAAACAGTTCATGCCTCAAGCATTGATATAAAGTTTTGCTCACTATAAAGAAGCTACAACCAGAGAAACCTCCTTGAAGAATTTTGAACTGAAAGTCCAACTGCTGATTAGATAAAAGGAAGCCGTTCACCCACCAGAGGCTGAGGGAAGGGTTTGCATCCACAAAAGGCCAAAGCCACCAGCTGCCATCCCAGCTGAGTTTGGAGTGGGGGCAGAGCACAGCTCACAGAAGCCAGGTTTGGGGTGGGGGGAGAGCACAGCTCACAGAAGCCAGGTTTGGGGTGGGGGGAGAGCACAGCTCACAGAAGCCAGGTTTGGGGTGGGGGGAGAGCACAGCTCACAGAAGCCAGGTTTGGGGTGGGGGGAGAGCACAGCTCACAGAAGCCAGGTTTGGGGTGGGGGGAGAGCACAGCTCACAGAAGCCAGGTTTGGGGTGGGGGGAGAGCACAGCTCACAGAAGCCAGGTTTGGGGTGGGGGGAGAGCACAGCTCACAGGAGCCACGTTTGTGATGGGGTGAGAGCACAGCTCACAGGAGCCAGGTTTGGGGTGGGGGCAGAGCACAGCTCACAGAAACCAGGTTTACACAGAGTCCCCCCAACTGAGGGTGGAGGAGGAGGTTTCGGGTGCGTGGTGTAACCTCTGGCCAGAGGCACTGAACACCCATCCTCCCTTACACAAACTAGCCCAGCTGTGGAACCCCAACCCCACAGGCCACATCCACAGGACATTCACATGAGAGGCAGCTGAGGGGGAGTCACAATCCATCAAAGACCCCCCAAAGTGCTGGGCCTTGCACCCCAGGGCTGCACGTGATGGAACAGCTCCAGAGTCTGCTGTAAGAGACTGTCCCTCCCCAGGGGGACAGGCCTGGACATTCCTACCTAGTCTGAGCATATAAAGCCATTGGAGTCTATGCTTCTGGGGGGAACCTTCACCACCAAGAAGAGCAGCTGGAGAGGATCAACGGAACATTGTTGGGATCCATGGAGTGGTGATATTTTCCTTATTCTGCCCCTGTCATTCTTTCTGTCCCCCCCACCTATTTTCTACTCCTTTTCTTTTCTCTTTCTCTCAAATTTACTATACACATTTTTATAATAAAATCCATCTTTTATTTCTATAATATTTACTATGCAATAAAATCTACATTATTGTCACTGGCACATGGTCTCATTTGAACCTTAACTTGGGCAGAGGAATTTCTAAAGAGCGTTAATAAGAATTGGATATTAACAAATGTTTGGAAGGAAAAGGTGCTGTAAATGAACCAACCTTCAGAAAGTGCACGTGTTAGAAAAACTTTTTAACATTGCTCTAATCAATCATTTGCTGTGATTTGCTTTTCACAGCAGGGTGACTTGGCATCACTAGTACTTAAGGTAGTTACAATCAGAAAGCCTTCTTTTTCAGTACATTAGACATATTTTTTTTAAATATATAATTTTCATATACCTGATTGAAAGTCTTTGTAGTAACACTCTGAAATTAAGACTTTAAAGATTATGGCTAGACAAGCAGTGGAATCATATTGCAAAATAGTCACGAACTCTTACCATTCCTTCCGCGTAGTCTGTGCAACTTCTACTTTGCTTAATGAAAGAGTTTGGAAACTTGTAGAAGAAATATCACTGAACAAGCTAAAGGCTGCAATTGTGCTATCTCTAAGATGCGGCATTGTGCATACCTATCTTGAGTGGCTGAATTATGTCCTGACACTCAAGTATAGATTTTCTGCAGCACTTCCTTCTATCACAGTCGATGGAATTTGTCAGGATCAAAATCAGGTCACCTTCAGCTATGTCAAGCCTAGCCAGCTTGAGCAATGAATGACAAATTAACAAGGGAAATTCAGAGAAATCGTGTATTTCTCTCCCCAGTCAGAAAAACAAACATCCTCTTCACAATTTCTTCGTACACTGAGAGTACAGTGATTCATTAAATGACACATCAGGTAGAATGAAACTTTTGAAATATGTGTTAGCACACCAGAGGAAAAGGAGGCTTTCAGGACACTTGGGCACATATGCTCTGACAGCATTTTCTCTTTGATACTTCATCCTTATTTTAATATAATGATAATATCAACTTATACAAGCAGTACCTTTACGGGAGCTTTATTTGGCCAGATCTCTGTATTAGCCTGAAAATATACCTACATCATAATATGGCAAAGTACCATCTTGGAAAAAGAGAATGGACTTCATTCTCTGGGTTATTTGATCTTTGATACCTCCCACAAACTCACAACTGCATTTTGATTTAAGATAGTTCTTAGCTGTGCCAAGTGTTACTAAGTTAAGCTGGTGAGCTGGAAAGGAGTATAGAAGAGGATCCAACTTCAATCCTACATAAAAAACCACCCTGAATATATCTTTCAATTGAAAAGTTAATTCTTATATCTGTATTCCTGCCCTCTCCTCTTGCTGTAGAAGTTACAGTGTCTTCCTTGTAGCCTGGTAGGAGAATGAATAAAATTTAGACTTAACAAATTTTCATTAGACTACCCAAATATATGAGCAAGTCTTGCTGGAAATTCTTTGGAGCATTTCATTATACCAGTTACCCAAAATTTAAGGCCCCGTGACTAGACATTATTTCTGGCAGGTATTGTCACTGTGGAAATTTGCATATTGCCCAACAAAAGGGATACAATCCAATCATGGAGTAAGCATAATCCTGAACTGTTGTTTAAGGCATCTTATTTGAAGTAGAAAATTGTGCTGTAATCCTTTGGCACAAAAAACAGTGACCCTAGAGTCCCTGTTCCCTCCCATCTTTTTCAGCAACTCTTCCTCCAACCTCTCCTATGATCACTCATTTCATATGACAGAAAAGATGGGTTTAGAGTAAATCATTCTTTTCCACAGGGAAACACTGAAAGGATTAATATGTGGTAGCTTACAATGAGAACAGAAAAGAGTAAATGTGATAATGTTAGACAAGATACACTTACAGATTTATAAGCATAAAATTATATTAAATGACTCCTACATATAACTTATGTATCCCACAACAGTGCAGTTTGCAACATCATGTAAGGCTTTACACACAGAGATGGAATCATTTCAGTGAAAGATATCTGAGAAATACAAACAATATTGACTCTTACTCAGCTTAAAAAACATACTTTTTAAATGGATTTTCTAAAATACATTAAATTACTGGTAATTCTACTGGTTTCTGACAGCTCTCTAATACAAAAAATTACCTTAGAGGTGAGACACTGCAACCGTGATGGCCTTTCTAGATGTTGCCTACATATTTTTTGAATAAACACACAAAAATGAGATGATAAGAGAATGAAAAAAGATGGCATATTTAAATAGTTATTTATTACCAGGTTGCCCCACTCAAGCTGCTTACACCAAATAGAAAAAAAGGCATATTCACAGACACCAGGGTGGTTTAGAATGCATTTAGAAAGTAACTGGATATCTAACTTCATCCCTCATTTTTAGTATTATAGTAATTTCCAAATAGATACAATCTATGAACTATTTCAGCATCAGAAAGTATTATGAGCCTGAGGTTTTGTCAGTGACCTAATGATATTATCTTCCCCCGTTTTTATGGACAATTAAGAGGAATAAAAATCATGTTACATCTGACCACACAATGTAGATTGCGTCAGATACCAAAGTGCCTTTCAAATGAAATAGTCAAAACAATCTATGTTCATTTCCACAGGGCTGCTGATGCTCCTTTTACCAAGCCAGGTCAATATTTCCTTGAAGTTTTCACACAATAAGAAATGTTTTACACTCTGGTGCACGAATTTAAAAGGAGACGAGGTTTCATTCCATTCACACTTCACATGGCTTTATGTCCATTTTCGGGCACTGGGGCCCCCCATCACACAAAACATGGCAGGATAATAACCAACAGTGATTGTAATAAACAGTGGAGATCGGACATATTGGTGCTGATGAATTTGTTTGTTTCTTGAGTAGGGTCTGAGAAAGAAGTGTATTAAAATGAGTCACTATAGAAGTGAGCAGTTCAGCTTCTATGTGTGATTCATTCCAAAAGAAGCTGTATGTCTGTATATGCCAAGCCCTCCTTTGAGAAAATAATGTAGTTTGTGATTTATGTTGTTTCTCTATGTAGGTATTGGGCAATATGTTGATCTCAAACAGATCCATTTTCCAGACTTCAATTCCTTAAAAAAGCATTAATAGGCAAAAAAGATGCAATTCAGAAAGTTGTCCACCACAGCACTTAACTTGAAACAGGAATCTGAGATTATCAAGTACTCACATGATTTGAGCAATATTGCTTCTTTTAAAGTGTATGTGAGTTATGGCTCTTGGAAGCATCTGTTTACTCAAGTACAGTGTTTGGTAACCTTAGCAATAGTTTATTTATTCATTTAATGCCCCACAGGTCAACGCCTCAAGCTTGTCAAACTGAGGGCAGTTTCTTACACTGCAGTACAGTTCAATAAAGAAAAATTGAACTATATTTTTGGGTCTTGAATGATTCAATATATGTTCAGTAATAAAGAACTTCAGTTTCCAAAAAGTTGTTAATCTGACGTATTTGAGCAGCACTTGAAAATAAAAAACCAAAACAAAACAAAAAGC
This sequence comes from Vireo altiloquus, assembly GCA_013396875.1. Classification (NCBI taxonomy): domain Eukaryota; kingdom Metazoa; phylum Chordata; class Aves; order Passeriformes; family Vireonidae; genus Vireo; species Vireo altiloquus. The sequence continues at coordinate 106,598 of VZRF01009222.1, read as the reverse complement.
CCTTGGAAACAGAATCAATTTGTCTCATTGCCTTACTGATGGATCTATGAAATTCTTGCCAAACATTCATGCTTTGCTGTGTCTTCCAAATTTTAAAAGTTCTTAATCTTTTAAAAATTACTCTATAAAATGACAAAGCACATCATTATGCTGGTTACCTCATCAACACAATTGTGTTTTGGGAACCACTAAATTTAAAACTGTTGCATGGCACTTTGCCCTTGACCTGTATCACTCAGAAAGCCAAGCATGCACACATGACTGAGAGGCCTGGAAGCGACAGAAACACTGAGTAACATCTCAAAGTTGCATGATTGATATAAGCAGACATTTGAAACTTCCTTCTCCTTTGAGACACCTCCTAAAGTGCTTGTACACTGGTAATTCTTGAAGATATGGCATTTTTCATCCACAGACAGTGACAAATAAAAGTAGAAGCTAATTAATTTGTTCTGATTTCCTTGTCAGGGAATTGCTCTCCCCTTCCCTGCAGTTATCATCTGACTTCTGCTTTCTCTTAGGACTTTGAAGATTTCTTCTCTGTATTGTAACAGATTCAGAAGCTCCCATGGTGTGAAAATTACCAGTGCCAATGAGGCAGCATTTCCATTTTATTTAAAACAAAATCTGACACCACTTAACTAGATCTGCAGAAAGGTTGTCATCTCCAGTGTCTATCTGTTGGCACCAGTGCTCCGGTTCTGCCACCAGCTCAAGGGTCTGGTGAGCAGAGGGGCAGCACAGGCTTGAGCCGAGAGGAGAGAGGATGGGAAGGAGAATGGAGCAGAGTCACAGAGAATGGGGTGAGTGTGAGGTGCTCTGGCCTCTCCTGCCCAAACCACACATCTCTCTGCTCAGATGACATGATTCCTCCATTCCGGACTTAGGATACAAATGAGTGGCAAGGGTTCTGGCTGAGTGGCTGGCTTGGCATGCAGACAGCAGAACAAGCTGAGGTAGATGTCTCTACCATGACAGGAAAAGTCAGGTCACAAACATGGCCATGGTCCTCACAGGCCGTATCCCCTGCAGAGGCCTTCAGACAGCATTCCTCAGCATTCCTCGCAGGCTGCACACAGCAAAAGCTGCTACAGGGGGGACCGACCAGGGAACGGAGACCTATTCACAGGAATGGCTTCCCACTCCAGCTTCTCCTTGTGCACTTGCTCCACTACACCATGTCTGACAGTCATGAGAGGCAGGAGGTATTTCTTTCCCTCCCCTTCCCTCAGGCCCAGGAGAAGCATGGTTGAACCACATTGCCTGAGAGGTCACAGAAAGACAGAGCCAGAGAACGGAAACTCTCTAATTTCTCATGGTTTCTTTTAAGAGATCCTTTTATTATGATTTTGAATAGAATTAGAAACCTCCTACCAAGGCAAAATAAAAGTGTGTAGTTCCTACTTCCCGAGTTGGAATGCATAGCTGAGCAGACACACTCCGGTACAGCACTCTCCTCTCAGTGCTCTGGACACATTCAACCCTGCAGGACCTGATATTGCAAAGGTGGATAGCCACTGAATGGCATCTAAATGCAAACTGGCAACAGAGATCAAAATTAAAATGGAGTGAGAAACCCAGGGCAAGAATTTAGATGTGAGATTAAATTTAGCTGGGTGTTTCAGGGGAGGCAGTATATGACAAAACCAGATCAGATAGTAGTGACCAGGCAAGGGCTGGGCCTAGAGCAGAGACTTGGATTTACCTGAGAATCTGTGACAGTGCTGAAAATGACACTGAAATGAAAAAAAATAAAAAGCAGAAACTGTGTCTTAGTTAACGAAATGAATGGGACTGGACAAGGACTTGTAGTAGGGGAGAGACAGGACTACAACAAAGACAGCCAGAAGGAGATGAGCTGCAGAGCTGAAGCTAGCAAAACTTGGACAGAAAATACCTTTTGAAGGATGTTCCTGTAAAGATGCGGACTGGAGCCCTGGCCTATAAATACCACCTTTTCCTGGATTTCTAAACACACTTATCAGCAAAAAAGCTTGTAAACAATATCAATGTCAAGATGGTGGAATATAAAATTTCTGTATTTACACTGTTTTACAAAGAGCCTACTTCCACCCATCCCTGTCAGATGAGTACTAGATTCACCTGGAGGAAAAATAAAAGTACATGTTCTCAAACACTGTGCCCTTAATGAGTGGAAGCTTCTAATTTTAACATTTCCACATTTCAGTTTTGTTTATCTGATAATAACCTCCTCCCCTCTTACTGAGATATTGTGAAAACTAATGAGGCATTCCAGGACTACAGTTGTGGACATAAGGAGAAGTACACTATGAAAACAACCACTCGGTATTCAGAAGAGAATTTCAATAGCATATGCTAAAATAACACGGGGACATCCAGTCAACTGCAAAGGAGGAGAAAAATTAAAATAATCCTCTTGTTGAATGAAGAGCAGTTAGTTTTACTGTGAATGAGACAGAAACCTTCTGAAGAAAACTACCTGTTTCTCTATGACAAAAAATAGTGTGCACATGCCCACTCATAAGGAGACTAAGGCTTAATTCTGGTATTACTTAACTTTTGCAGATATCATAGTACTCCTGTTCAACAGACATCCTGCATATGTGCATGTGTTTAGACTTAGATGGATGAGTGACTGTGAACAGTGTATGAACAGTACATAATGAACAGTACAAAGCTGAAACATTGATCTTTCAAAGGCTCAAAAATAGTGACTTATATTGACTTTCAATTTTCCAGAAGAAAAAAAAGAAACAAACAAAGCCAATGCAAGTGTTAAGAACATACACAATGCTGAACAGGTTATGCTTCTAACCAAATACTAACAAAGTGTTTATAACACTTGTAGGAACCAAGTGGCTTGTGTTTGCTAGAAAATGAGTAACCTTTAAACACAGATGCTTGTGCTGAGCATTGAAAGAATCTGTGGGTTAGCACGTTATAATGATTTTGCAGTGAGTTACAAAAAAGTAATCTTGAAAACAAGAATTTATTTCCCAAATAAAAATATTAAATGTTACTGAAAAATAAAAATATCTATAGCCAAGAGCTATTTTTAGCTGAAAACAACTCATTCTAAGGAAGTGCAAGCAGATGTGCGTCAAGAATGATAAATGGAATAGGGTTCTATGTGCACCATAAATGTGAAGCAAGGACTGTACTCTAACGTAATAACAAGAGAAAAACAGATGACTGTGTTTAGAGGTATCAGTAAATCAAGTATGATTTCCTGTACATAAAAATTCTAAATATTCTAAGGTTATCGGCCTTGAAAAGACAAAGTAAATATTTCAGCGTTTTCAGTAGATGAAAATGTAACATTTATTAAAGAAATTATTGCACCTGGTGTAAACATCACTCCTACAATGCAACATTTTTGTTTAAGAATGTCCCATGGAAGCCATTCAACCAGAACAATATACACAGTGTTCTATATATATTTATATCTGTAGAGTGTCCTACAATGTTGAAATAATATATACCATTGGTTTTGAGTTGATCTGCATTTTTTATTCATAGTGCATTTGCTTAACATCTTCGGCTCTAAAATGGCACATTCAATCAGAAAGGTTTTGACTACACTGGAGTTAAATACATGTTCCATAATGCTTGTAACAAAAGCAGGCTATGAACTCTTGTCATAGGGATAGTCCTACAAGGAATTAATAACCAGTTACAGATGAAGGAGTTGAGGCACACACCTGGAAGCACCCAAGGATGGAGGAATGAAAGCAATTCCACGTTCTGCACCCTCATTTTTAAATAGGCCCATTAAAAAGACATAGAATCAATTGAGTCCTTATTCTGTGTAAAACAGTTACTGCAGGTGCCTGGCTTAGGGCTGGGCTGTGCCAAAGCCCGCTGTGCCACAGCCACTCCCCAGCCTGGCAGAATTGCAGACCTTACCACCCTTCACGCTGCCTTCCTGGCCGTCTCTCTGTGCAGGGGAGCGCGAAGTGTGTGGACCTGGGTGCGCTCCGCGGTGCCGCTCCTGCCTGGCACTGCCTTCCAGCATTCGCCCCTGGAAAACGCGTCCTGCTGCCCTCACACCTCCCCAGCCCACGGGGAGCCGCACCCTGAGAGCTGCCGTGGAACCACTCGTCCCTTTCTATTTTGTTGTTTTGTGTGGGGCTGTGGTGAAAGTGGATTCTTCCCAATTGATCTGAAATGCCAAGCAAGGCAGATTTCTTTTTTGTGAAAGTCAAATTTGGCTCTAAAGAAAAAGAAATAGCCTTTTAAAAATGCTTTGTAGAAGTTGTCATTTCAGCCTCCCTTTCTCCTTTTTGGCACTATGTTTGCTTCCACGATGAAAGTAGTATAAGAGTCTCTTTCTACTGTATGAACGTCTGTTTGCCACAGGAAACAATAGTCACAATTCATCCTGGAAGATGCACTTCCCAGGGAATTCTGGTTTAAAGAAAAAAATGAGATGTATCCTTACACCTTGACAAGAATTGTCACATCTGATGTAAATGTTGCCATTCTACATAAATGATGGCTAATTGGTGATCAAGTGATCTGAATTCTGGGATGGCTTTCCAAATCATCAAAGTATTTAAGTGCCTTAAAACCCCTTTTCTTCTGGTCTTGAAACAATTCAGGGTTAGCATGTAAATCCAGTGCAGGCAGAGCTCCTCTGGCTAGCTGGTGTGAAGATGCACCACATCTCCAATGACACTGAAAGCTCTAGGAGACAGAACAAGAAAAGGTATTTTAAAAACAAGAAAGAATAACAAACTGAAGAAAGCAAGTTGCCTACAACCTAAGATCGTCTAAGGACTGCTGTAGCTGTTTCTCCTTCCAATCCACAGAAGTTTTAGCTAACAAGTACACTGGAAAAGAGCTTTGAAAGTGCAAAAGTTGCAGAGAAGCAGTGACTGGTAACCCAATGAGTGTAGAGAAGGCAATTTGCAGGAAGCAGCTAAATTTCCAGGTTTCTGTAAGTCAGAAATTTGCATGAGACTGATCTGGAGGCTTTTCAGAACTTAAACCTGGGTTACCTCAAGTAGCTGTGTCCATGCACTTTCTTCTGGTATCTCAGGACTCAGCAGCCTTTGGTTCACCCTGAGAGGATTCCTTCAGGCTTCAATGACTAGAAGATTTGCACTCATACAATTGAAAAGTGAAGCAGGGCCTTTGACTTACTACAAAAATGTATCTGTTTTTAAAAATTTAGGCGACTGTATTTGCATGCTGAAAGGTTCTGAGCAGAAAGAGGTTAATACATATTGAAATAGCCAACATACCTAATTACTGATAGATAGAAAATTGCAGCAATAATACCATCTCACTTATCAATGACAATGATGGTAGGAGGAACAATAATAATCCTCTACCCACATTTTGCATGTCACTTTTTCCAGATTTTTATGGTTTATTAAATGTGTTTCTCAGGAGAATGTTTATGGAACTTACCCTTCTGTATTTCAGCCTCGAAAAGTAAAGAGTGGAAGGAAAAGAGGAAAAATCCTGGAACTGCTGAGATGGTGTTTGCATTCCTAGAATTTCCAAAATCCCCATAAGGAAGTCTAAATCTTCAGCAAAGCTTTTCCTCAGAATTGCACCAAAATAGAATGTTGCATTTTAAGAAAATGTAAAGAGATCACCATATGCCTTTGAAAATCCTAAAGTGTTGATGAATGAATCTGATAGGGGACAAGTGAAAAAAAAATAAACTGATTACTGCTGGAGCTTTTAATGCAAAACTAAATTTTTGTTTCTATTTTAATAAACACCTGCAGTGATGGTCAGACATTTTTTGTGCATGTGAAAATTAAAAAAAAAAATTCAGGAAAAGATACTTTAATTTTCCTATGAAAATAAGTATTTTCCTTAGACAGGCTTTTATCTTTCCCCCTGCCAAATGTTATAAAGAAACAAATTTGAACAAGCTTCGCTTCCATTTAAGATTACATATAATACATATGTAGAATTTATTTGGTCCTAATTTCTCAGCAATCTTTTTAGGTTTTTNTTCTTTTTATCTTTTTTTGTTTTTTTTTTCTTTTTTTTTTTTTTTTTTTTTTTTGCTAAGTTTTAATTAAAAATATCTTGAAATTGCTCTCATTCAAAGCTGTACATGAGATCTTCTTTGTAGCATATGTATAAAAACACAGGGGCAAAATTCATAAACAGGTCTGTCTTTTCAGCCTGTTCTATTGTACATCCTTGCCACTTCAGATCAAATCCAGATGAATTATGCTTGTAGGAGTTTCTTGCATTCTCCACGTCATGTATCATTTTCCAAGGAACCATAAGGCAACTAAGTCCCTGACAACAGTTTCACTTACAAAAAATCAATTTGCTTCTGAAGGCAGCTATGTGGCATTGCAGCATTTTAAGTGTATTTGCTTGATTTGTAAATTTGTTGTTCTGGGCAGTTACAGGTGTCATCAAAGCAAAAATATATATTAATTTAAAGTGATATAAAAGAAAATCTTTCACTTCCACAGGTTCCCAAATCCGCTTTGGAAAAAAGCAGTTTAAATAACTTTACCCTGGAAGTGAAAATACTGACTTTGTTATGATTCCAAAGCCTTCAGCAGAAAAGTAGGGCTTGATCCAAGCTGATATTTAGCAAAATTTAAGGAAATATACCTAGAAATACCAAGGGCCAAGAAACATTAGCACCATCTTTTTTTGCATAGTAACTAAATTTGGTTCCAGTCCCTTCCCCAGTCAGCATGTTGAAAAGTGAGTGGCAGTGATCCATTAATTAATGTGTGGCTTAACTCAAAAGACATGAAAAATACCGCTAGTGATTTCCTGGAAGAAGGTGGCTACAAAAGCTGTGCTTCTCAAAAGGCAAAGTTCTGAGTCCTGCACTTGGGTCACAACAATCCCATGCAGACCTAAAGGATGGGGACAGAGTGGCTGCCTGATGGAAAGGATCTAGGGGCCCTGGTTAACAGCCAGCTGAACATGATCCAGCATGTGTCCAGGTGGCCAACAAGGCCAATGGCATCCTGGCTTGTATCAGCAATAGTTTGGCCAGCAGGACTGGGCACTGACTGTCCCCTGTACTCTGTATTGGTGAGGCCACACCTCGAGTTGCGTGTGCGGTTTTGGGCCCCTCACTACAAGAAGGACATTGAGGTGCTGGAGCATGTCCAGAGAAAAGGTTTGGGAGCACAAGTGTGATGAGCAGGGGCTGAGGGAGATGGGTTAGTTTAGCCTGGAGAAAAGGAAGCTCAGGGAAGAGTTTATCAACAGCTATCTGAAAGGAGATTGTAGTGAGGTTGGGATTTAGCACTTGAGGACACACTTTAATGATGACCAGGGTGGTGGTGCTAGGCTGATGGTTGGACTTGATGCTCTCAAAGGTATTTTCCAACCTTAACAATTCCATGAGTTTGTGATTCTATGAAATCAAATTAAAGAGAGGTACGTGAATTAAAGCAAAGTAATACTGAAGTGTTAGCAGGTCTACATAGACGGTCTACAACCTCAGACAAGTTGTAGTTGTGTGCAGAGCCACACTTGTATTTCCTCAGTTCGGAACAGACTCAGACCCAAGGCAACCCCTGGGGATACAAGTGCCAGAGCACCACTTTGCTTCACTACAGCGTTCATATTCTATCACTTGCTTTTTTCTCCCTGCGCGCCACACAGTGCCTGTTTCTGTCCATCACCTGGTGAGAAAACCTAGATAATCAGAGAAGCAAGATAATTATAGTGTTTTTCTCTATGGCAGTATCATGTTTCATTGAGCACAGTAATTGCATTGAAATGGGACAGGAAAACTTAACAGAGCTAAGTTTTTTGCAAGTTAGCAAACTTGTATATCCCCAAAGATGGATAGATCTATATACTGTGATATAGCAGATGCTGGTTAACATAGCAGAGCAATCTGAAAAATAAGGGGGTTTCAATTTTTATTTTTGTTTTAAGTAAAACTTAATCTTACCGAGATATCATCACATTTCCTGAGTTCTATTTTGACTCTGAGATTCAATCAAATTTAAACTACGAGAAATAAAAAATGCTCTATTTTTTTTTTCTTCCAGGTCCTACACAGTTTCCACATGAAAACATAGGCAGAAATGATTCTGTTATAAAAAATTACACCCCCAAAAAATTCTGATACTTTTAAATTTCACATGTAATTGCTTTTCTCATTTGATTTTTTTTTTTTTTTTGCTGGCCAGCCTTCGCGTACGAAGATCCGGGGAAGGTCTCTTTTTCCTTTCAGACCTTCCAGCCTGCGCACTGGATTTTTTAGGTGAGACACAGGGCGCGCAGATCTGAGCCCACCCTTTAATCCCGAGGTTCAATCTGCCGGGCCAAAGCGATTCTGGACAGTGGCAGTGAGTTCCTCCTCAGGACTTAGGCAGATTGCCCCCTTGCAGGGCTAACGAGCTCTGCCTGCCCGGGGAGCATCCGACCGGGAATCAAACCCGGGCCCCGGCAATTACTGTGCCGTATGCTTAACCACTACACCACCGGGGCTCCCCATTTGATATTAAACAACAAAGTAAAGCCCTTCTTAAGTAATCACGCTCTTCACACAACACCATTCCAGTTATCTAACTGAAGAAGCCATCTGAATATTGTAATAGAGAGCAAAGTGCCCCAATTGTCTCACTTATTGATTATCTTTCTGGTTTAAAAGCTCAATAATTTCTTCTGAAACAGTTGAGGATTTGCTTGTATTTGTAAGTGAAGAACAAGCTACACTTGTCCAGTGCTGTTCTGATGCAATTGTGGATGGATTTTTACTTCAACAATCTGGTTACATTTAGTATTAATGCTCCTATCTCCAAATGTAGGTTTATGGGATTAATCTATTCCCAATAAGATCATTCACTGAAGCCCTGGCAAAAATCAGGCAGGCTGGAACTCCCAGTTTTTTTTAAACTAGAGCCATCTTGTATATTAGTTATTTCAAAATCCACAGCTTTTCATCGCGCAAGTAAGAAAAACATGTTGAAAAAACATTCTGCAAATCAACTTTATTGAGAATTCAAATTTTTTGTTAGCCAAAAAGTTTGACATTTTTCTAGACACGCTAATATTACAGGAATTTAACATCTGGTTGCTGGCTATGGCAATTAACATTTAAAGTGTACATTTTGAAATTGGACAGCCTACAGAGACAGCTCCATATTGCTGCACATTAACCAAATCCTAGGTGTGCTAGGTACAGCACAAACCAAAAAGCCATGTCACAAACTGCACTTAGCACATGGCTTTGACCACTCTGCCTGTCTTCTGCCAACAAATCCATTTTCTCTCAGACTACTTCTGACATTCCACTCCTCTAAGCAATTCTAAACAACCATTGTTTTTCAAACATCAGCATGCCACAAAAATGCTTTCTACTTTCCCCCAAACAGAAAATTTCTCTCAGAAAAGAACCCTGGCCTGATGCTGACACTGAGCAATATTTAGTCTTGCAGCACTAGAGAGCTCTGATGCCATTTTGTGACAGCAGAAATAGGAGATTCAGATATGAAAAAATCCAAGTCCTTGGATGTAAAATATTTTTAATAGAAAACATTTTTATTTTTGTCTCATTTTTCAATCAGTGTTTTAGTTTACTTCCCTCTCTCAAACACAGTCTAAAAAGGAGATTTTTTAGCTTTTTTAAAAGTATAAATTTTCCATAGTCTTTTCAAAGATGAAACTGGAGAATTTTCCAAATGTTCTTGATTTTACTTATATTCTCCCTGTTTAGGTACAGTGAAGGCATATTTATTCTGCCTCGACTTTTCATTGCACCGAAATGAGTTATTGTTTTAAGTAAAGCCACTTTGATAGACCACATTCTGCAAAAAAAAAAAATTCTAATTGTTTGGTGATGCTTTATAAAATATTAATATTCTTTACAGTCTCCAGAAGCCTTTCTTCCTATCCATATTCAAAATCCTTTAGACTGCTGTTAGACTGCTAGAGTGATACAAAGGCATTCAAGAGTAAATGACAATAAGGCCCTGGTTTTCCAATCTAAGAAGAAAACAATTTTCTGTTAGAGCTCAGTTCCATTAGAAAATTATGAAAATGATGTAACTCTTATTTTTATAAATGGAATAAAAGAAGACCTGGTGAACTGTGGGGTGGTCAGCCTCACCTGAGCTCTGAGCAACCTGGTCTAGTGGAAAATGTTCCTGTCCATGGCAGGGGGCGTGGAAGTAAATTACATTTAAAGTCCCTTCCAACCCAAAATATTCTATGGCCTTATGACTTGAAATGAAAACGAATTTTTGGTTTCACAGGGGATATCTTTCATTGAGGATTTTCAGACCTTTAGAAAAAACACCTTTTAATTTATAAGCCTTTGCCACAGTCTGAACTTACAGAGGATGTGACAACGACTTGTGAGGTTTTCTCTACTGAATTATTTAATGAGTTCACATTTCCTTGCTTAATACCCTGTAGTTCTAGGCTAACTCAGTCTTGTTTTCATTTAATTTAGGCATATACAGAAAACATTATACAGCAAATCTATTTATCTAGATGGAGAATAAAATAGATATGGTCTATCACATTTTTTTAAAATCTCAGGTATAAATCTGGGGAGATTTGATATCATAATTAAGAAATTAATGTCTACCAGTTTGATGGCACTTGTAAATGGAAAATTGCAGTGTGGCACAAAGAAAGAAGAGCTAGGGTAAATGAGTACTTTTTAAAGCATTTTTAAAATACCTGGATTCTTAAAGAGCTCTACAGCACAATATCATGGGAAAAAGTGAATTATTAAGGACCATGAGAAATTTAAAAATTGATTTTGCCTTGAACATAGGGGAAAATCTTGGGTAAAACAATTAGCAAGGGAGCAGCAAATATCTTGCAGGATTGCTACTTGTATACTAACAGGCATAGATACATTAAAAAAATGCATGACCCTATTAGTCATTTTGTTCCAATTGCAAAAAACATACACAGATTTGGAGTACTGAACAGAATGATAACTCAGTGTCAGAAATTTTGCAATAAATTCACTAGGGAAAAGAGCCTAAGGTGAAGCAAAGTACTTCAAATTAATTATTTTGCTCCGAAAGAGACATGCAAAACTCAGCAATGTTAAACTTTCAGTTTGCTTACTGTAATGAAAATTGAAAAATATCAGTGTGACCACAATAAGAATTATTTAATGTCATGACCAGGTTAACATTAATTTCTTCCTAAGGTTCAAGACTAAAAAAGTATAATTTCAATAACAGCACAAAGAAGTAACTTTCTTTCAAAATATGCAATCAATCCAGGTAAACATAGTGAAAAAGGGACATGATGTTAAAGAATTTTGCATTAATGGGAGAATGCCCCTCAAAAATTGTTAGTTCAGCACAGCAGAGTGCAGAAGCAGCACAGCATGAGGATATTCATTGGTCCACAAACAAGAAAAGTAGTTGTAAAATAGCCTAAAAATGTCATACTTTGTAGAAGGTAGAGAAATGGGGAGGGATGGAGGAAAATTAACTAGAAGTAAAGTTCTTAATAGACAGAAATTTAGGTAATGAGAAATTTTTTGCTCGCATTTCTTCCAAAGATCACTCTGAAAAGCAACGTAAATATCAGTCAAATCAAACATACACACAAATTTTAAAGAAACAAAATCAGAAAGATAAATATTTAGTATAGACTGTAGCATATGGGATAGGTTGACTTCTCTTTAATTGCTTCAGGGTGAGTACTTAGACCTCCAGGTTCAGGGCTCAACAAAGTGCAGACTTCACATAAGCTGAGAGAAGGCCCAAAGGGCCTGACTTTCAAGAGCTGAGAAGTTATCCTCCCAATGAAAGTAGGGGAAGGATGAGCTTAATTCCATCCTAATAAAGTCCCGTCTTCATCACATAGAGTAACTAGTTAAAATGGGTTAAAATGTTAAAATTCTGTAAAGTAACTAGGTGTATTAAATATTAAAAACTGTAAAACATACATACTAATAAAAATACAATTAAATATAAGCTCTTCTGTGGTATTTGTGTATGAAAATAAACATGCACTTAAGAGCAAAGTACCTTCAAGAAATTTAAGGACTATCAATAAAAAATAATGGATTAAACCCTAAAGATCCTATTCATTTTGTCCTGAGGGAAAACTTTGAACAGTTTTAATTACAAAAGTCTGTGAAATCCAACAGAGATTTTAAGTAATAAGATTAAATCCTGTCACTAGACTGAAGCAGTATCTGACAAAGTTTTTATTTCAGAATAAGACAGAGTCCAAAAAGTGGAAACTGAAAAGATTCTCTATGTTGTTCAAAGTTGCTTTTCAAGATTCTGATTTGCTCTCCTTTAGTAAGGACATAGAGTTGCCTGAATTTTACAGATGGAAAACTGAGGTTTATGAAGGAAAAAAAAAACAGACAAAAAAAGCCCCGCAGTTGTTTAACACTAGTTAGGTATTAGAACTCAGACTGGCATGTAAATAATATTAAAATCTGGCTCTACATGACTTACTGCTAAATGGCTGTGAACCTTGCATGCACAGGACCATGCTTACTTCCATGGCCTCATTGCTGAGAAGAACAAAGGAGAAGTACCATATAGTGACAGATAAATAGCAGACTTAGCCGTTCTTTGTTGTTGTTTTTTTTTCGCAAGAAATGGCAATATGGAAACCCTGGAGTGTTCCTCCTCTTCTTTTATGCACATTAGTACAGAAGAATTCCTCATGATTACAGGGCTGGATTGTTAGATAGATAACTACTGAAGCAGCCAAACTAAGGCATGAATACTCATGCTGCAAAAAGCTCACACATTAATGTTCTTGAAATCCACATGACACTCGTAGAACTTCTGAGAACATCACTTTGTTCTTCAGCAAAACAAGTGGCTTTAAAATTTGCAATGACTTTTTTTAGTAAAGATTTCAACCTTTCTCATGTTCAACATTTTTTTGAATATAAGCCCACAGTGCATCCTTGAAGCAAAGAATGCAAACAGCCTCCTGGGCAGCGGTAGGAGCAGCATCTCCAGCAGTCTGAGGGAAGAGATCCTTCCCCTCTAACCAGCACTGGTGAGACCGCATCAGGTATGCTGAATCCAGTAAAGAGGGATGTGAAGCAAGTACCTTGCAGAATTTCACTTGAGGTATGTTGCATGATCATGTTAGTGCTGGGAAACGTTCCAAACGTGCAGCCTGACCAGCTGTCCCAGTCCGTTGTTTCCAAAAGGCCAGCTTATTCCTACTAGATGCAGCATCATACTCAAGAGTGTTTGTATAAGGACAAAGCTAATGCTCAAAAAATATCTGGGCCATAACCACAGTCAACTCTGCAGTGAGAGCACCTGTGGATAAAAAATAGCTTATATTGACACCAAGGTTGTAATTCCACTATACGAGTGCTGGATATAATTATTCTGTTTTAATAATATTTCACTCTTAAGAGAATTCCCACACCACAGCCTATGTAAGTTTTTGTGGGTCAGCTCTATAAATTATTTGGAGAATATACCCACCTAAAGAAAACTGACAAAAGCTAGGTTTAGCTAATACTGGAGCCAAATTCTCCACTTGGAATGTATTAGTTTTGGTCAGAAGGTAATGAAGTCACCACCAAATTTAGTACGCATTAAATTTTTTCAGATATAAAGAGGGTTATGTGATCTAAAGCACTTCAATTTCTTCCCCCACAATTAAGATATCATCCCATTTTTTTCTCCTTCGTGAACTTCATGGATCCGATGGAAAATTTCAATAAAATTGAACAGAATGTAACACAATGTTGTAAGCATTTGGTGGCATGTTGTCAGCTTTAAGAACTGTGTAATTACAGAATACCTAAATGATGTAGGAAATTGCTGGTGAAGATGTTTGAAATACTTCATCATGGATATATACAAATAGGCACCTCCTTAGATTTTAGATTCACTGAAGCTAACTCTTATTCCTTCTGTTGATTGCATGGGAACTACTTCCCATTAATCACAACACCTTTACCCCAAAATATCAAAAGCTCTGAAAAATAAAAAGGAGACCTTAAGTGAAAGGCAAAGCTCTAACTTTTACATCAAAGTCAATTCTGTCTGCCTTGCGATACATTTGGGTACCTTTGACCAGCATGAGCTGAGCAAAGTTGCTCTGATTCAATCAAACTTATCTTGGAATTACCCAGCTTTTGTTAGTTTTGGTCAGACCCCATAATGCTTTTTAAATTTTTAGAGTTTATTTTTATTTAAAGAAAAAGCAAACTACTTTTTATGTCGTCTAGACAATATTGTGTATAACTAAAAGCTTTTGCAGAAATAACTGCAGATGTTGGGGATACATCCTGAAATTGCCTGTGTGTATAACTTCTTACATTTGCCTTTTAGCTGGAATTGAGATGGAGGAAATGAAGATAAAGCAGATTTATGTAGCAATTCCCAAGATGTTTAAGGATTCTCTCACCTACTGCACAGAACTGAAGCAAATAAGCTCAACTCGCTGAGATTTGCCAAGTGAAAAGAAAAAAAAAAAAAAAGCAGCTTTGTGCAATTTTCTAAATTAAAAAAATCAGACCCACATAGCTTAGTTTCAGTAGTTTGCAGAACTACTAGACATCTGCAACCTGGTGTGTTTCAAAGTGTTTATGTGAGGAGATTGCATTGATTTAATCTCAGATTTGATATGATTTGAGGGTTAAGAAGATTTTTGGCTCTGAGAAATAAACACACTTAATACCACCTACTAAGTACGGTTTCCCTTTCACAGGACTGCCAGCTTTTGCAGCATGAAGGCTCTGAGCAGAGCCTTGACATTTTCAATGCTGCTCTGAGTAGCAGCTTCAAAAAACTTGCAGCTATCTCAACAGGTGTCCTGCAGACCTGGCCAGGGACAAGCCAATGAAGAAAATACGGTCATGGAAATATAGTCCAGAGCAATGTACTGCAAGAACTAAGGTTTAGGAAGACTCCATCCAGGAAGACTCACATCCAGCCACATAAGGGGTTATATATGGCACGGTCTATTTTCGACTCTGCAAATTCATGGATCTTTCTTATGAAAAGACATATTTCTGGTTTTGTCAAAACCTTATTGTTTAATGAAAATAGAATACTTAGAATGGAATATCAAAGCACTCAGATAGAAATAGTAGGTGGTCATGTGAGGGGGAAAATAATCTTTAACATAACAATTTCACAGACATCAAACCACTTTCACTCAATTTAAAAGAACAGCTTGTTTATTTTCATCTTTAAAATCATCAGTATTAGATGATGGATGCTCTGGACTCTGGAGTTCCAAAGCTCTGATGAACTTAGGCTATAACAAACAGAATACTCGTGATGAAGCCTTGGCTCTACTGACAACTAAATCAGAGGTAGAGGACTAAGATGATACCACTAACAACAACTTACAGATCTTGTCACTCCAAATTATCCTCTTTATAGTGGTTTTAAAAAGGCTCACCCGCAAATAACTGTTTCCTAGCTGTCTACTTAGAAAAATAGATTTTTTAAAAATTGAGTTTAATCTCCATCTCTCTCCATAATTTCAGTTGTTCTCTGCAATTCTGGCATTACAGGGAAAATCAGGTCATTCCTGTTTAATATAAGTAACTTATACATGGATAAAAGTACCAAACTTTAGATTCCTACTTAGGGACTAGGTTTGTCATAATCTCCTCATAATTTAAAATCCTAAAATCCATAATTTAAATTCCTGAGTTAGGAATGAAAACAGTAAACAGAAAAGAACCAACACCTGAAGGATTCTTGTATAAAAAACAAGCAACAAGAACTATTGTAAAGTAAAACACAGAGATATACATAAATAAATCATAAGGGTCCTTTTAAGAATATACCTCATTCAAAAATGTTGCATTTTATGAGCTAGAAATAGCTCTGTAGACATACAGACATATAGAAATGTCTATAGACATAGACATTTCAAAGCAGTCAAAGACTCCCCCCTTGGAAAAAGTTGGATTAGGCTCTTAATCAGGAGCTCAGAGACACATTAAAAATACCAGTGTGAGATGGTTTAAAAAAAAAAAAAAAGTATTTTTATTGTGAAATGTTCCTTTGGATTTATAAAAGGAAAATGCTTGCTTTTTATTTTTTCCTTCTAACAGAATAAGCCCCAGACATTTGGAAAGTATCTGCTCTGAGTCACAGGCACAGGAGTCTGCAAAGTACCTCTTTATGCAATCAAAGACACTCGCCATTCCAGTGTTATGTGCACGTCAGAACATCAGATGCACTATTTTGGTTGTTCCACAGGCACTCTGAGATCAGACACAGTCTTGGCAAACTTTGCAAATCATGCCTCAGCCTGACCCAACACTTCAGCCCCACAAAGCTGGAGCTCCTAAACACTCCCATGTCACTGAGCAGGGATCTCAGCACAGAGGCTCAAACACATCAAAGAATCCTTTGACTGCTGAGTTATGAGGAGACTCCCTTCACCCGAGCAAAGGGCCCAGGGAGAGGGACAACATACTTGCTGTGTTAGCTTTAGAAGTCATAGGCTGTTTGCAGAAGGGGTTATCTTGTATCCACACTCTCTGATCTAAGCTAATGTTTGTTTACAGAGACTGTAAAGCAGGAGAGCTGGAGAGCAGGAATGTTTCACAGCATTACTTGTGGTCTCCTTTATAAAGGGATCTTTGAGAGAACCTTTAGGGGTGCAGAGGGAGAAGTCACCTGTAACAGCCACATCAGGAGATGCCTATTTCCAGGAAAAAGTCTAACTCCTTTTTCAGGGTCTGAGCAATCATTTGAGTTTATATTTTGCTTTCAATGCTTTCATAGTAAAAAGAAAATAAACCAAGTGTATTATGGCTCTTTTCAATCATTTCTGCAGCTGGTAAGCCCAATAACCAGAATCAAATACTCTAAGCCATTGACTGGTTCAGTGACTTCAAACTGACTTTTTCCCTGCTACTAATTACCCTATGCAGTGTCTGGAATTTTATAGCCCACATACTCAGAGAAAAATGTCCCTCAAAAAGTCTTGATTAAGAAAATGGTAATGTTTAATTCAAATTTTACTGACATAAATGACTCCTTGACTACAAAAAAAAAACCCTCTGTCTGCATTGTGATTTTCAGTTTCTACTGCTGTAAAACATTTTCAATTTCTCCTTCCAAAATCTAGATTATATTTACCAGTAGCATGGATGCATTTACATTGATTCTTGTTAAATTCTCTTGAACAATTCAAACTCCCTAAGCATAAGACTGCTCAGGCTCATTTGGAGTGACCTTTGGATCTGCCTGAATTGTATATTAAAACATACTTATTATTCTATTACTGTTAGCACCCCTCATTGATAGAGAAATTAGAAAAATCTGTTAAAAAATCAGCATCAAGAATAGTCAATCAAGAAGACTAGAGCAGATTGCCACTATAATAACAGGTAACAAAAATATTTTTGGTGTGGAGAGAAAGCACTTTTGTGACTCTAGACTGTTTTCAGTTTCTGAGGTATTTTCTGAGTATACAGCAAATCTGCAGTATGCACAGCCAATTCTGTTTGTCACCTGGGAAAGATAATTAGGAAATACTGCTTGTCTTGATTTATTGGTGATTCTTTTACCCTGAAGTCCAGCCAGAAATACAGGTACAGTCATGTACTGGCTGCATTGGGGCACGAAGGAGCAAAATGTATATGGTTGCTTAGCTTGCAACTGTATAAATCATACTTGAAAGCCCTTGAAACCTTGAAACCATTTTTGCAGGCACGTGTGTTTGAATCAGGGCTTGGGGCTATCCAATTCATAAACCAATCAACACCATTTGTCCTTCAATTTTTTGTCTGATCACAGTGGTTTAGTGTGCATACACTATGCTTCTCATAGTATACTGTATTATTCAATCAGACATGAACTTATAAAAAGAGCAGGGAGTCTCAATACTGTTTTAGCTATAGTATAATTAGCTGCTAAATCTGCCTATCTGGAATTTTTCTATGTTAACTTCCCTGGCTGGTTCATGAAATGCTCCATGCACTTTTTTTTTTTTAATTGTTTGAATTATTTAGATTAAATTTCTTTGTGTAATAAGAAAAAGTCAGGTTACAGGCTGTTGCATGTACTGATTATGAAAAAAGAGCTCTTTACATTTTAGTTTTCCATGCCTGTGAACTTTGGGAAAGCACTCTTGTGTATAAAAAACCTTGCTGAGAACATAATACTACCTGACCTACCTCAGTGTTGTTGCACCATTTCCAGAAACACAGAGGAAGAGAGTTTTTAAAAGTGGTAAGGAAAGACTGCTT
The DNA here is from genome assembly GCA_013396875.1 of Vireo altiloquus. Taxonomy (NCBI): domain Eukaryota; kingdom Metazoa; phylum Chordata; class Aves; order Passeriformes; family Vireonidae; genus Vireo; species Vireo altiloquus. The sequence goes on along the minus strand of VZRF01009222.1, from coordinate 88,465 downwards.
TAAATTTTATTCTACTTGGGCTAATTTTATGAAGAAGTTATGAAAACATTTCAATAAAGTCCATCTAAAAACCATTATCAGGAGCTTCTGCAATGTCCTTTCTCAAGGACTATGCAGGCGCCATGCCTGATTTGGGTATAACATCCTGGAAAGTCACTGAAAGGTTGAGAACACAGCCACATCTAAGAACACTTAATACGCTGTGAGATCTGTTTGTACTTGAGGCAATGCTCTTGAGATAGGTCCAACTCTGAGAGCTGCAGACCACTGAGAGCACTAAGGTGTAGCCAGTATTTACAACAAAGGGCTGATGTGGGTGGAAATGGTCATGTCTGAAGACAGAGCTGAAGAGCTCCTCAGAACACCATCTCTGAAGCTGCAGTCCCTGATTTCTACTGATCTCAGCTTCTCTGGATTTCTGTATACATTTAATTCATGGTTTTAAGCAAACCTTATCCACAGAGAGTGTAAAATTAAATAAAGTGCTCAATTTTTCATCAGATTTCAGATCCCAGCATTTTAGAGGAAGAGAAAGAGAGAAGACAGCTAAAAAGCTGTTATGATTTTCTCTTGGCATTGTACTTCAATTTTAATTATGCTATTAACATTTTTTAACACTTGTTTGGAAAGCTGGCTAGTATAATGTGAAATGAAGTCAGTGGAGCTATTGCAGTTTAGACCATTAACTCTAAATTTCATCATCTGTGGAGAATTTTTTTCATTTGTTGCCTGCTGTCAGACATAATTTAACATGATAATTTTTTGATGTACATTCAGCTTTGCGCACATTCCTTTGTTTTACAGGGATTTTTTCCACTGTTGTAGGTGATCTACAATATTGACATATTCCTCTATCTGGCTCATCACTTTGGAGTCTGAATAGCTTCTCTGGCGGATGTCCTGGCCTGAGTTTCAACATACAGGGTAGAGGTCCTTTTACTGGAACCTTTGGCTTTCCTAAGCACTCTCCCTTCTCCTAATCTGAGAGTCATACCAGGGGCCCCAGGAGTTCCCAAAGCTAAAGGCTGTTAGGAGAAGAATTCTAGTAGAAGTAAACTGTTGTGAAACAGGAAGACAGTCCAGTGACTGATGTCGATATGGGAGAAGGTGCAGAAACATTAGGTAACAGGTTTCCACAAGATCACAGAGCATCCTCCTGCAACTTGCTGCAGCTGGTTTTAGCAGTCTGGCTAAACCCTGCTCTGCATCACAATCACCTCCTTGGCACGAGTATGGGCATTTAGATTACTGCACCTATTGGTTTTCTGGGTGCAACCTCTCCCATACTCCCCTGTTCCCCCAGGTTATTTTAGCCTGCATCAGTTTGTATGTGTGGAGAGCCAGGTCAAAGAGCTTAGAAAGCACAGTGGAAAGGTAATGTAGGTTGGGTCACCACAGCTTAAGATGAATAGCCACAACTTCTGCCAGAGATTTTGGGGAATTACATTAGCCATATACTCCACAACAATTTTTTTCATTGCTAAAAAGATTCATGGGGGACTAAGAAAATTATAATTTACAATTTCAGCAAACAATGAGGAAAAAAAGGGGCAAATGCCTAAATTCATGCTCTTCAGAAACAATTTATCATTTTTGAACAATGATTTATGCAGAGATTTGGGATCTAGAATGGAAAGTTTATAGGATAGTCTTAATTTTAGCATGCTTTGTGATACCTTTCTTTCATTAACAGAATCCATTCTAGTCTCAGGGCAGCATTCTGAATAAATACTAAGCTAACAAGACAGCTAACTAGTGACCTGCTCATCAAGCCACTCCTTAATTCAAATACCTGTCTTTATACTAGGAAGATATTTAGGTCATTTTCTCAAGTGCAGAGTAATATCTTTTACAAAAAATACTGAATACCATGACATTGATGTTTCCAAAACCATTATTCACAAAGGAAATAAAAAGGTTGTTCTCCTAAGACAAAAGCTTTCCACTTGTGGAATAAAAAAATAAGCATAATGTATCCTTTAGAAAATTAATTCCTGAAAAATCCTTATACAGTGTCAGAAGACATTTAATTCTGCCTTAGGTATGTCTGATTGAGCCAAGATATATTTGATTTTTGGGGAAAAAAGAGAATCATATTTAAAGTACTTCTGTTAAATATTGCCCACTCAAAATCAGCTGAGCTCAAGATCCTGCAATATTTACTGAATAACTGTAATTTATATTTTCAGTCAATCTTTAGATATCATACAACCTACATCTAGATTTGGTCTCAAGTTCTTCCCAAGACATATAAACAACTGAAATCACTATTAAGTCAATTTTGCCTATGAATATCTACAAAGCAAGATGACAATTATGAGGGAATTCTACTACATCAGTAGCCTTGCAGAATCATACTATCAAGATTATCACCTAGAAAACCTAAACATGTAAGGAAGGCATTTTCTTATATTTCACTCTCTTTGTGAAATATCTTATTCTTTACCCCATTCCATGACCAGCACAGGTAAGTGGGTATAAATTATTCCTTACTTTGACTGTTGCATGCTTAGTGTTAGCTCACTCTATCTCAAGAAAGAGCCAGATGTCTTTAATCATCTCTTTTTAGCCTTCTGTTTACAGCTCTCTGAAAATGTCTTTTTTTTTTTCCTCAGTGTGATACTATGTATTCCGAAGCCGTGATTCGGGGATTTTGCCAAATCCACATTAAAAGTCAACCACAGTATTGCTTGTATCAGAAAAGTAAAAGAAAATTCTTAATTAAATTTATAAATGCATACCATGTACATATTTTGCAAGGAATCACAAGACCTCTGTGTTAATTTGTACTTTTGTCTATAACTATTAGTATCTTCCTTTTTCAGTTTGTTAGTGCTGGTTTTATCTTTTTACTGAGATGATCAACAATAGGTCCTTGGAAAGGAGAACTGAAGACTCAGAGGGCTTTACACAAGTCATGGGAACCTACTGCTGCTATTAGTTCATTAGTTCAACGAACAAACTGTGAGTCTCATTTCTTCAGCACACAGGGATAAGATCCTCAAGAAAACTTTACTTCATTTCTTGGACGTGTGCTCCTTTTTTCCTCTGCAGTATCTGGACCAAATTTCCTGTATTTTGCCCTCAGTAGCTGAGGGTGAAAGCACTCCAGACAGTCTAGCTGATAGAAACAAGAGTTTCTCAGAAGTGATTTTGGTTTTATGAGGGAGAGCAGCCAGGAATTGCTTCTCCAATTTGTCTCTAAAGGGTGACATTCATGCTGTAACGTTGAAGCACAACTAAATCACAAGCATTATTAAACCTCCTAAAGAAGCATGTTAACATACAGTTAAAAATAAGAAACTAATCTAGAAAACCCTTTTTTTTCCCCAGAAAAACATATTTTGCAGGCAGTAGAAAAGCAAGCCTCCTTAAGGTACCACTTAGGCTATTAGTATGACAAGCTATTACTAACCCTCTTCTGGACTAGGCCCTTTTCAGTGCCAGTGCAAGCCGAAAAAGTCCTTCTCTAGGGGAAAGCAATCTACAGTCTATGTTCTTACCCATGAAGGCTGTCAAGAATGCCAGAAGAAATGTTACTATTTAGTATTGTAGACTGTGATGCTTAAAGTGTGGACAGAGAATATCTGATTAACCATTTCAGGCTGAATTCAGGTCATTTCAGCTACTCAGTCAACATCTCCCCACCACCAAAAAAATAAATGGAGTACATCTGGAGATTCCAAGTCGAAAGCCTTTCCATATCTTCTGCATTGCGCAACGTTTGTTTAAAATCCGTTAGTTCAAAGTTTAACACGTGTTAGTAGTGTTAACCAAGAGAGAGTTCAGAAGGCAATATCCATACTACTATTTAACCTATGTTGATAGCTTCTTGAAATGGTTCAAACTGATCTCAATGAAAGGGGTTTAGCAGTTTTTGTTCAAAGAACAGAATGTACTGGATAGATCATCAAGTTCTTGTGTGTCACCCACCCTCCACACAACCCTTAGCCAAAATTAGGGAATAGCTTATAAAGGCATGAGGTTTCTGAATGACAGCATTACTGAAATATGCATACCCTTATCTTACATCACAAAAACTCCAACTAAAATATAGCATATTAGATCAAGTCAAGCAAGGTCACAGCAGCAAAACACTCTATTATTAGCTTACATTTAGTCTGAGGAAACAATTTCTTCTAGGCCAAGTCTCTTATGAAACCTGAGCCTGCAAGATTTTGTATGTACACTTTTATATGAATATACTGTACCTCTTTTGCTCTTAAGTCTTTTAAGTTTTAGATATTTCAACTTTTTTCAGCAAAGGAGAAAAGTTTACTGTTAAAGCAAATTTAAGCCCAAATTTAAGCAGTTAAGCAAACTCTCACTAAACAAAGATCTTGCAGCATAAGGATAATTTATAGGAATTTCATTCAGTGTTAGGCAGGTCAGAGTACCGATGAAGCTCCTCATTTTATGAGACTAGACTTTATGCTCTGTGTTCTCCAGACTTCTGGGAAGCTCCATGTGACATCATGTAACACTGCCAAAACCATGAAAATTCCAAGTAGAGGAAAGTGGCACTGCTAACTTGTGAATTCCAGCTATGAAGACACAGTTGTTCTGAGAATGGGATACTCCTAGAGACAACCAGATTCCAAACAACTGGGACACCATAGCTGGCCCAGATTTTAACAGTTTTTCTGTCATTGAAGTATCACAATTCTATCTAGCACAAAAGTGTTTACTTTGGCAAAATGGAATAAAGATTAGCAAATGCAGCAAAACAGAAATGAGATGGACCTGGATGTAGATACAACATGATGGAAGGTAGAAAAAAGTTGATGTGGGGAAATGTGAGGCAGAGAAAACCTTAGTGTTACACATTCCAAGGAATCTGACTTCAGGCTTTAGAGGAATCTTCCCTAAAGCACAAAAGTTCTCAATGAGCCAGGGTTGAATGGCTGTCTCCTACTCCAAGCAGGATCAGAAAGTTGGTCCAAGTTCCATAGTTAGGCTTTAATATATGCCATTCCATGCATGATCCACATAAAAAGACTCAGTACAGGCTTATCCACAGGCTAAAAAAGTTGAGACATGACTCAATTCCCACAAAGGTTTTCCCATTAGTGATGGTCACTTAAGAATCCAAGACATGCACGACAGTAAGATGCCCTTACTGTTAAAAAGTTACAAGCAAAAGGCAGATCAGTTGTGTGAATCCTGCAGATTGAGACAAAGTAAAATCTTTATGGAGTACCCTATCCCTGGCAATGGGAGAACACTAAAATGAGTATAGCTGTTTATTTACTGCCATGGGTATTGTTACAGAACATCTGCAAACCAAGTGTTGGGCAATAACAGATCTCATGCCCAGCCCTCCTCTTAGTACATCCACTACAGAGAGAAAAAGAACGCACAGCATCACAAATTTTAAAGGTTTTGCTGTTAGTCAATTTCTTAGTCAAAACCAAGCATTGAAGAAGAGAGAACCTAAATGGCCATTAAAAAAAAGAAAGCCCAAAAAAAACATAAAAGGAAGAATTTCTATTCTGCATCAGTAGAAAGGAAATAAGCACAATTCAAACATAAGAAAGGAACTCATAAAGGGTAGTCTTGTTTTCTGTTCTCATGGTAACAACTTTTGAGCTTCCAATACAGGAAAGACATGCAATGGTAGCAAGTTCAGCAGAGCCACTAGGATGGCTGGGGGCTGAAGCACTTGGCTGTGAGGAAATGCCTGTGAGGGAATGAGGTTTGTTCAGCCTGCATAAGAGACAGCTTTGGGGGAGACCTAACACCAGCCTGCCAGTACCTGGAGGGGGGAGACAAGTATTAGGAAGACAAAACCTGCCTCTTCATAGTAACACATGGAGGAAGGACAAGAGACAAGAAACATCATTTGAAGTAAGAGAGGTCCTAACTGGATATAAGGAAGATCATCTTTGCCATGAGGACAAATGGGCAGATGGAGCAGGTTGCCCAGACAGTTTGTGTCCTCTTCAGCTGCAGGTGTTTTCAAGATGAAAGCTTGGATAAAGCTCAGGGCTACTTGGTTACTGACCTCATAATCAACCCTGCTTTGAGCAAGATATTGGACTAGAAACAACCTGTGATCCTTTCCAACCTGAAATTTTCTACACATTCTTACAACACCAAGCTGCATTACTATGCATTTTCAATATACTGTGATTAAACCTTGAACCTCTATACACAACACAGAGACCCATGTTAGAGAAGCAAATTCTAAATTTAAACAAACATCTAAAATAATAAGCATTCTTATATTATTCAAATATTTTGTATTACTATCACATTTCTGTAATACTACTGCCCCCCTGCTATTACATAAGGGCTCTTTTTAAATCTACATAGTACCTACCTCTAAAATTGCTACACAGTCTGGATTCAAACAGCCCCTCTAAGTACTAGTCCTCCAAAAGAATGAAATTCTTTCCATGAAAAAACCAAAATAGTCTCCATTCTCTTTTGAGGCTTTGCCTATCAAAATGCTGTTGAGTACTGTTGGAACCCAGGGAAGCCAAAGAACTTCTCTGACCTTTTAGGGATGAGATTCATCCCTGAAGCTCCCCAAAAAGGCTTGGCCTGCGAACTAAGCCCATGGGAGCATTTACCCCCACTTCCGGGTGAGCTGAGAGCACCAAAGAAATGAAGAGATTGTTGTTTAGTGCACCACAGAAAATGTGTTTGTAGTTTTAGATTTTGCTCTATATACTATACAGAGACAACATGGAGAATTCAGGGTGTCGGCTTCTCCTTCTTCTTCTCCTTCCTTCCTTCTCTAAGTTCCTGTGATTCAGTGATTGGTAGAAAGAATCTAGTGTAGAACAAACGTGTTAACTAGGATTAGTAGTTATTGGTACACTGTTGAAAATATCTTATGTTGGAACTGTTAATTGGATAAAAAGTTTTTAAAACAGTCTGTACTCAAGGTCTTCTGACCATCTTGCAGTGTGATTCTGATTGTGCTAAGCTCAGGCAGGAGAAGCACACAGAAATTGAGATAAGAACTTAATAAACAACATGAAGAACAGAAGCTGCACTTGTGACTCCTTTCTTTCCAAGGTATGGAGCCTTGAAAAAGAAGAAAAAGCAGCCTGGCGAGGGGCAACAGGAGTTTTCAAGTATGTGGATGGAACTCAGGCTGCAAAAATGTGAAATTTTGTTAAATTTTCTCTTAGACCGATGACAGCAGCTGACTTCAGATACTAATGTAGAAAAAGTGAAATAAATTAGAAAAGCAGCACAGGAGACTGTTTTTTAATCTCTCATTAGCTTCCCTTCACATGAGAACCTCACTTCCCAGATCTCTTTGGAATAAATACATTAATTAGCAAGATATTTGCCCTCAGAAACAAATTATCTGCAAATGGTAGCAAAAAGAGAGAATGGCCAAAGCTTCAGCTTTAGATGGAGCATCCAAAATTCTCTAAAGAAAACAGAAGAAAGGGTAAATGGTCATCTAGCCAAGTTGTCTAACTCCCACACTGGACTGTAACTTCCTTCAGTGCATTTCCTCCCATCCACCCACACATGGAGCAGTCTTGGTTTGTAGAGGCCTTGATATGAAATAAGCATAAAGTTTACTTGCATTTCAGGTCAAATCTCACTGCCAGAAAAAGGGAAGAAAATAAAAAGGAAAAAATAAAAAAGCAGTTGCTGGTTGAGATTCACATCTCTAAAAATAAGAAGGGTATAAACAGATTACATTCCTTTTGCAGAGTGGGATGCAAACAAGAAACCACAAGTTTAAAGATAATAATTTGATAGGAAGATTAATTGGACAGCTTTGAGAAAGAAAGTATTAAGAAACTCTAATATTAAAAACAAAATCCTCTTTCTTCATTTCAGATTACTTGTGAGGGCTTTTTGTTTTCCTGAAGTTCCACAAAACAGAGTAACTGGCCAGATGCTACAAAACAGAATAAGCAGATAGGTGCTATGTGTCCAGTATGGTTGTTAATTTTGCAGGGAACAGACAAGGGAGAGAGACTTCTCAGCTCCATTATGTAATCATTTCCATTTAATGTCGGGGCAAAATGTGACCTTAAATATAAAAGCAAAGTTATCATCCTAAATGAAGGAGAAACACCAGCTAAGGCCCCAGTCAAGCTGTACTGAAGCTTTACATTTTTGGAAAGTTAGTTGCATAGTATCCAGTTCTGAAGTTTCTGTAGGGGTTGTCAAAATCATATCCACCTTACAGTAGTTGAGCATTTTATCCTGCAAGCACTGTCAAAATGGGACCACTCAAACTGGAAATTAGCATAGGCTTTTAAAATATGGCCTGGAGTGAATCAGTCGACTCGTCTGCCATGTACAATATGTAAAATAGGAATAAAAATAGCAACCTACCTGATATGGATTGTTGGACAGCAATCTTAGATCTGTAACACCACAGAAAGCCAAACAATTACTGACATATTTGGCTTTATATCCACCCGAGCTGGCTGCTGTTCTTACTTGAGATTGCTAGAGTTCCTCTTAGATTGATAATTTGAGGAAGATTTTTGTAGCATTTGGCTACTCCAAAAACTTACTGCATACTAAGAACTGAGTAAACAGAAGCCATAGATCATTTATTTGATGAGTGCTCTGACAACTGATTAAATCCAACATAAATTATTATGTACACTGACCTGGTTCCTTTCATCTCTTCTTTTGTATGAAAATTTACAAGAAATGTCTTTACTTGTTTAGCTAGTGACAGTATAGACAGATATAGCTGAAGAACATTATGCATGAACTGGCAGAGAATCACTAAAGGCAATGAAATAATTATATTTTCTATCTGGCTTTCTTGAGTCACAAACACAATTGTTAAGCTATTTAAAATAGAAGATGTTCTTAGACTGCAATTCTTTTGACAGCAGTAGTACCCTGCCTACCCACAAGACTCCAGGTACCTTCTGCACTAATACTACTCAAAGTTTGAATTAATTCATATTAAAAATTTTGACAAAGTGCTTGTTTTTATGGGATAATAATATTATCAAATTTAAAAGACAATTATTTCAAGATGTTTAACTCTCTTTTTCAAGGAATGAATGCAATTTCATTACTAAAAGAAACACCCTTTAAATAATCTCCCAATCTAATAGAGTTTTCTCAAAAGACTCAGATCTGCAGTGCAATGAGAGAGGTCTCATATTTACTTCTCAATATCTCTCTCAAGGGAGAAAGAAAGCAGGAAAACAGGAAAACAGGAATACTTAAATGCAATAGGCTTGTTCTTTACTACCTGAGATAACTGTTTATTAAAGATCATGCCAATTGTGACAATGACTGCCTTTTTACTTAGCTGTGCTTTGTGATAATACTGCAAGTATATAAAATCAAATATATAAATAAATAAATTAACTCCCTTCTAATCTAGAAAAGGAGAGCTCCTTCCACAGATTTACAGTGGTGTTTGCTCTTCATACGATCTGTATGATGTGACAACTTTTAGAGGAATCCAGTTGTGAAACATTTTTGCTAATGTATAATTTTAATATCTCCTGAAGGAAAATCAAAAGTTACAGGAAACCCAAAAGCTATGGAAAGGAATAGAATTAAATGTTTTTCTTCTCATATTTTAGTCATTTATGGAGGTTTCTTACCTCCATATGTTTCTTATATGTGTTTTAAATAATTGCTAGATATGTATTTTAGTCATTGCTGTAGAACATGGAGACAACACAAGGGGAATGTTAGGAATAAAATAAAGCAATAAGACAAGTAGATGTGAAAGACATTAATCTTAGCAAACCAGAAGCTGGAAGGTCATCGGGGCAGGGTGGGAAAGGGGAGGAAGTTGAGGGTACCATGGAAAAACAGTCTTGTGGCCAGAACTGAAGGTGATCGTGGACTCCTCCAATCTACGGGATCCAATGTAACAGAAAGCATGAAGAACATTTTACTAGAAAACAGTTTGTTGCATCAACTGACTGATTTTTCCAGTATAACATAACTTCACAAGAAATAACAAACTGCATTTTTGGCTGCTGTCACACTGTGTCAGCAATACATTCAGTATCGCCCAAATACGTATCAAGCACATGCCAAATAGTTGGGTTTGCTTTCCAGAATGGGAAGACAGTGAAATTTTATCCAGACAATTTTTAGACATTCATTATCATGGAATTTGGAGAGACAAACTCTCTTGATCAAGTCAAAATCTTCTCTTAAATATGCATTTAGGTCATCAGACTGATGGAAGGTTAAAGGGAAACAGATATATTGTCATTTCTTCTAAATACAAAATGCAGTACAACAAAAACATGTCTTTCTGCTTTCCTCAGATACCTAAATCTTCCTTCTTCCTGTTTTATGCATTTCAAACACCAATTTCACAATATTCATCGGCCTATAAAAAAAAAGACCACAGCAGTTTCTTACGAGTCCAACATTTTACCCATTTTTTAAGCCCCCTTAGATAGTAGGCAACATATATCCTCAATATCAATGTGGTTTTACTAACAATCCTGGCAAAATTAAAACTTCTCCCTCACATTGCAAAATGAGAAACACTTCAACTAAACACAGCCCAGGCCTGTTGCCGCCACAGCAAATATGACTTTCATTACTTTTCAAAAGACTGGACTCTTTCGCAAGAATAGTATTCACATCACCTTTAGTCAAAGCCCTTAACACAAGAATTAAACTGACACACAAAAATTAAACTCATAGAAGAGAAAAAGAATGAAGAAACAAAGTTAGGATTGAAGTTCCAGAATCCTTTCACACAGTAAAATTTTCCCTCAAAGTATCACCAAATAATCTATTCCACCAAATTTTTTGTAAAGGTAGCTGAGAGAACATTTGACAAACTCTCATGTGGTAAGAGTATTTGTGAGACATCTTTAAGATGTTTGGTCTGCTCATCCGGCTTTGTCATTATTCCTAGACTCCCTTGGCCTTCTCGCTATCTGTCTGACAGAGCTCTGTGCCACACCATCTGCATGCCAGATTCCTCTGACCGCGATGAGCCACAAGCAGGGAAGGATTGCAAGTTCTCCAGCGAGTGTGCTAAGGCACTGTTCTTCTAATTACCTTCTTTAATGAGTTGCTTATGGAATCTTTTTTTTTGAAACAAGGCAATGAAGTCATAATGTCGTTCACACAATGATTAAAGAACATTTCACTTCTGGGAAACAGCTATTTTACTCTTTTATTGAGCAAGAAAAGAGGAGGAGTCGGATACTGAAAAGAGCTTGACCTATTTATCACATCCTCAGTTTCTACAGGTCACAAACAAAAGAATGAGTGGTTTTACCCACCCCCTCTCTGGCCAAAAAGGCTAATTTCCTATGTGATAAAGAAAAGACTTTTCTGTACAGTAAAAACTTGTCAAGAATTTTGGCTTCTGTCTATATCTTCAGATTTTTTTTCAGACTATAAGACTAAATCTTATAGGCAACTAATCAACAGACAAAAACTAGACATGCAAAGCCAAGAACAGCCATTCACAAGCACCAGTCACCTCAGATGTCATTACAACCGTCCGTCATGATGTTGAGCCAAAGAAGGTTGGTACAGTTAGTGAAGGGAGACGTTACCAATAACCAAGCTGTGTGCTGTATGCCAGCATGTGAGGTACTTCCAAGCAGGCAACTGAACACAGTATCTGTTACAGCATAAAGCAGAAGGTCTAGAGACATACCTGGCTGTGTAGCAGGTCAGCCATTCTCAACACCCATATTACCACACAAGGTCTTTCTGAAGTTCAAAAACCAAACTATTAACTTCAAAAAGTCTCACAAATGCTTTTCATATGCAGGAAGACGATGATCTTGGAATTTTGTGTGCAGTGCTAGCAGTTAATCCCACTAGAATAAAAAAGGTAACTGCAGTCTACTCACTATAGGAATTAGAACTAAGCCATCCTGGAGCAAGTGGGAAGAAAGGAATGGTTTTGAGAACATTAGTGTGAAAAGGACTCTTTAGATGTTTAAATAAAAGCAAAGTTACAAAAATAGCTTTGTTGTTTATACCCAAATTTTTATGATATGGTTATTCACAGGTGAAGTCCAGGTCCTGTCAAGAATAGATTGATATTTGATTCTGTGATTCTGTGTGATGCTATAATAATTGGGATATTCCCTTTCATAGCTACAACCTTCAGTCACAAGAGGTTCCTCGATGCCTAGTCATGCATGAGGAATCCCAAATATACATCTATATATAACATGGATAAGTCACGGCATGATGCATTCTAAACATATGAGTCAACATATTCAACAGTTTAAGCCACACATGGGGAAAGTTCTTCCTGTTCGCTGATGACTAACATTAGTCAGTCCTAATAAGCAGAACCAAGAGAAACATGTTTGTGACAATTCACTGTCTTGTACTTTTATTTATTAAGCAAAGGTTTCTTGAGTTCATGTTGTCTGCATATAACTTTAGCCTCAGGTACAGGATTTCTTGAGGTTTTAATATTTGTTTCTTTAAAATCAGAGCTGTAATAACCCAGTCCCTGGAATTCATTAGGTCATGTCATCATATCTATCCATTAAATAAAGCAAAACCCCTACTAAAGAAAGCTGCAAGCAAAAAGACTTAATTTACTACTATTAAGCCATATTACAATAAACCCCTATGAACCTTTTCATCAAGCAATTCCACATTAGCAACATTATGTAAAAAACAAAGATTCCTATTGAACAAATTAGCAGATTCTGTTCAACATACTACTGTTCTGAAGAACAGAAATTGTAGGAATAGAGTATCACATAAAAAGATAAATGCAGTCTGATCATAATATTCAGTAGAAATTTAGCTCTTCATCATGTCAAAACTATAAAACGGAAGCAAGTTTCGCTCAAATTAAGGTTGATATAGAGCAATATTTGAAAACCTAAAATGGTCCGCCAAAATTTTTACTGCTTAAGGTAACACTATATCCTGAGCTACTGCACATTCATATATGGGAGGTTTTTGAACTCATTTCAATTAACCAATTGAATTATATTTTTAGTATATTTGGTAAGATTTCTGTTTTAAGAGGCCAATTTCCCAGCAAAGTTGTGTTGTAAAACATCCCTGAGACTGTTAAACAATGCAGCTGTGCTACCCAGAGGATAATTTTACTTTATTTAGTCACTAGTATTACTGTCATACAAGGGTAAATTTTAGGCTCTGTGTCAGAAAAGCAATTAAGCATGACTTTGATTAAATGCACAATACCACTCCAAATGAATCAAACAGGATAGGGCACCAGCTGGAGTAGTGTGTTAATCAGGAGTGCTTTTCTGGGTCGGACCTTAACACAGAGCAGCATCTGAGTAACCACAGAAATGGTTTCTGCGTCTTAGTACATGAACAGTGTCAAACAGAGCTGCAGCCTCATGGCCATACTCTTCTCACAGCAAGCTGTGGGTCATAACAGGAGCACATGCTCCAGTCTTCCCTGTACAAAGTCTGACCCTTTTCCCCAAGCTGCAGAACTAGATCATTTTCTTGCACTGAACCTATTACAGAAAAACCAGCCTACAGGAGGCAATAGGAGCATATGGGTTTTAATTTTTCAAACCAACAAGCAAGATTTCTGACCAGTTCGTCTGTCAACACACTTATTCCTGTGACATGTGGGGTGACAAATGTGGTGGCCAAGAACTTACCGCCGTCCATTTCCACTGCTAGTGCATTCATTTGGCTCCAAAGGACTCCACAACTAAAATTTTCTTCTGTTTTAAATGAGTAATCTCTTACTTAATTGGTTGTTAATTACAGGTTCTTGAATACCAACACCACAGAACGAAATCCTCTCTAAAGGCAGCATAGCAAGTCACAACTAAGGTTTCCCTATGGCCTCTTCTTGCATTTATCATCTGTAAGCAGACAGCTTTTGCCCCTGGGGTAAGAGCAGAGTTCAGCAACTGCTTGGCCATCTCCTTCTTCTGATTCTTCCTTCTGCTCTCTTTCCTGATTTGAAGAGGAGCAATTACTTCCAGCTGAGAACAGACTGAGAGCTAGGTCACCAGTTTAGTAGCTCAGCTTTAGGAAAAAAGTCTTTAAGATGGTCAGACTGCAAGACAGGGTTTAACTAGTTCACTTGGAAAGCAACACAAAAGTTGTGGAAAAGGAAATGCAGCTGCTACTTACAAGCAGTCATCAAACCATTACAGTTTTACTTTTTTCCTTGCCAGTTCCTCAGTAACTAACAATTTCTGAGCCAGTACAACAGCTGTAATATTGTATATAAATGCATTAATGCTCTAGGGAGATATGCTGTTTAGGAGAACACTAACTTAAATAATCTTTTCAGGTTTTATTTTTGTTATCTCACTACTGATGATTTACAGATTTCACAGGAAGTCTATCAACCAATGCATGACTGCACAACCGAAGAATCTCCATATTTCAGAGAAACATGTAGGCCAATTGTTTGCTGGAAAATGTACAGATGTAATCTGGGAATGCTCAAAGAGTCCATGATAGGTTATTTTTCTTGTGATGTTTTTCTGCAGACACTCTGTTTCCACCGGAACCATGGCCTTATATGTAGAAACCCGGGCTGTAACTTCCTGTGACGTGCAGCCTGTTACCATACATGCTTTCCCCTTAACTCATCAAGTGTCCCAGGCTGCTACTCACTCTCAGATGTGAACAGCCAAGGAATGTCACCATGCAGTACTACACTAGCGCATTCCAGTGCTCAAGACGTCACCAAATTTTACCTACAAATGCTAACACTTCACTGTGTACTGTGGGCAAATATTACCATGGATCTAGGCCAGAAGAAAGAATTTTCTTGTTTTTTTTCTATTTCTGTCACTGTTGTTGGTTTTGTTTTTTGTTTTTAAGAGCTTTTTTTTTAAAACATCTTAACTACATATTTCAATCTGCTGTCCTAGAGTATGTGCCTCTGAATGATTCTTCTTGACTATGTTACATTTAAAATTATGAATCAAGGAAGCTTAGGATACTTCTATCAGGAAGATCAAATTATTTCAGAAGGGAACAAGTTATAAAAACTCTCAAAAATAAAATCAAGCCTTTGAAATTTGTAACAAAGAATGTCTATAATATAGTATATAATTTTCACTCAGCTCATTATCATCATAAATCCAATATTTAATCATATTCTGCTTTGATAAATATTAAGAAGGTCATTCTAATAATATATTGCAGTGGTTTGGTCTTTCTATGCAATGTAGAAACAATCAACCCATGCTGAACATTCATCTACTATGCAACTGGTATCTACTTCAAAAGACAAGGAAATTAAATAACTAACCTATAAAACACTTTTTTACAGTATGATATCTCAGCTGTTCAGCACAGCAGGAGTGAAGAGTACTGAGATTACACAGTTTAAAACTGTGCAACTGCATTGGAATTCTGCTGGAAAATCGTACTGGAAATCTGAACTTGTAAAAGAGACATTCACATGTGAGAAACAAGGTATGACAAATCCCACAAGTGAACTAGACAACAGAACACACACAAAAATTATTTCACCACTGGTTGCTCACATAATAATACCCATTTTTTTTTCCTCTCCATACAGGATTCTTACAAATTCTCCTTTTGTTTTCTAATTATCTGTTTCCATTTCCAGACTATGTCCAGACTGCAGGCTCTATTTAAATCATAGTGAAGGATACTGCAATTCTTGCACTAATAGGGCAAGCAAAGAGTCTTTCACCATTCAGCTGTTTGACTTGTGTACCTTGCAAAATCACTGTTCCACAATATGGTTTTCTAATAATTCCTATGACTTCTACTGACTCCTTTATATCACATTAGCAATATAAAACAAACAACAGGAAAAATTTCATAGCACCTTTGTTATTCTAAAAAGAGCAAAGTACTGCAGCCTCCCAAGTGCTGATAATGAACTGTGAACGTTAATGATGGTTTACAACAGCTTCATTAAGAAGATTAGAGGAAGACAATCCCTCTGATCACACACAGGTGAAATAAGGAAGAAAATACAACTTTGTTTTCCTCCTGCTTGTGAGGAAGGCACTAATCAATGCAATAACCCAACCTCTCCATCTGATTCTCAGTTGCTTGTCAGATGTAATGAAGGAAAAGTAAAGAAACTCGAAGTATCGAAACATATACCATTTTACTACACATGTGATTATTTTTTGTTAGGTAATAACTATTATCAAGTAATAATAAATAGTTATTATTTATTGTCACAATTGTTTCCATCCCTAATGCCTCTCTTCCTGGTTGCATTTAAGAGATGAAACAATCTCAGGGTGAAGGCTAGTTCAGCTTACCCCATAACTTCACACAGAGAAAAAGCAGCTGTTGCAGATTTAACCTGATAATATGGCTACCACCATTTCACAGAGTTCTGGCCTCATTATTTATAAGGATGGTATTAGTTTATTTGTTTTAAAAACCAACAGAGATCTCCTACTCTTGTAGGAGATCAAGGAGAAGCAATTAATAAGGTATAAACTGTGTTTACTGAAGCTTCTGTAATTAAATAATGTAAAATTTTGCTCTCCAATTTAAACAGATATGAATACCATAATGTGAAAAAACCATGACTACAAATGAACTCAGAAACAAAAGATAATAAATAAGCTGTGAAGCAGAAAAACATATAATTATATAAAAGGAATATTTGATTTCATTCTTTTGCTCATCTCTGAGTCTGTCTGAACAACATTATGATTGTTGTTCATAACATTAGTGAAAGCATTATATCATCTTTTGCAAATGATGTATATTCAAGATAAATGTTAGAGTTTTGTTCAGTGCTGATGAGTGCAGTATTCCAACACCAACAAGCCCACATTATTTGGACTCTCACTACTATCTTCAGATTCAAGTAGCAGTGAACTAAAGCCAAGACCTTCTTTGTCTCCAAATCTAGGATTTATTTCTGTGGCTGATTTCATAGAGGTAATTTTTAAGGCCTCAGAAAAGCCAGTCATAAAAAGTCAATAACTTATAACAGTCTCAACTTATTTTTTGCTGTTTTCATAGCATAATCCAAGATCAAAGCTTTTCCTTTTATTTTTTTAATTAGAAAATTTTAAAATAATGAAAATATCAATCATATTATGAAAAGTTTTCAGAGTTCATTTTTTGAAGAAATTCCTCCTTGAACCTTCAATTTTGATTAAAACCATTTTATTTCTAAAAGGTTTTTCACATATTCTCTGTAAATAACACTCAGGCACTGAAGATTGGCAGGTTATACTGTGGGACTCTATCTAATCCTGTATTTTGACTTAAAGGGGTGCTAACAAAAAAATGAAGGCAATTTGCACCAGAGGTAATTCCAGCTTGACAGACTGGAATTGACACAGCAAGGCTTCCTGACACTGCAAATATTGGATTTTTTCAGTTTCTCCACAGTTGGAGCTCACTAGGAAGTTTAATCAGATTTGTTCTTACAACCCCAGAAACACGAGATTTGTCCTTACATGTCCCTATTGATTTGTCTTTCTTCTTTCTCTGTATCTACAGAGAGAGATGTAAGCAAGTCCAGTAATAGAAAAGTACATAAGAGGGTACCTTTTCCTCCATGTTTCTAAGCAGGAAAGAAAGAACAAGGAGGAGGACAAAAAGATCACACAACATGATCTAGAGAAGCCATGCAAATTCCAGAAAACATGAGAGAAAGAGCATTACCGAAGAGGAGTTTTAGAAGTAATACCACTGATTATTATGCCTTTCTCTGTAAGTTCCTTCAGGCTGGATATTGGAGGGACAGTTTGAGAGCAGCCAGTGGTTGAGAACACGAAATCAAAGTTACTGCACCATCACACAGAAAAACTAAAGCATCCAGAATCTGATGTTTGGAAAGAAGAGACAAGCTGGCAGTACTAAAGCTGAAAGCAAAAGACGATTTCAATAAAGCACTAGTTAGTGAAAAAAACACTGCTGCTTTAGGCATGTGACAGGTTACTTAGCACACACAGCCCAAACGTTTCTGTTATTTAGCATTCCTATGGCATGCTTTATGAAGCCTGAAAGACATTAACTTCTGTTTGTACACTTTCTGTGAAGCAAGAGCCACCTTGTCTGGATGCCATTCAGTGACTCGCACTGCATTCTCTCTTATATTCAGTGAATCACACTTTCAAACGTTGCAGTGGAGTGAGAAGAGGACCTCCAAAAAAGCAGTGAAGTGCTGCTTTCCTTCATTTAGCACACAGGTATCTGAACTATGAGAATCCTGGAGGAAGTAAATTGGCACAGTTCAAACTCCCAGAAAACTCTTTGGGTAGAAGATAATTACTTTTTGGTTAGCACATCACATTCCAGTCTAATTATGAACAGAAATAGGATATCTAACTACAAAGCTTCTCAGGTTATGCAATAGTATAAAGAAACATCTCTTTCTCTTGCATGCCCTTACATACCAGTTCCCTGAAAATACAAAAACTATCTTTTACATGTTAAAGAGGAGCTATTTCCACTCATGAAAATAGAAAAATAAATGGAAAAAAAAAAAAAAGCAGGCGGTAAAGCCATTGTTTTCAGAAGCACTCTGGCAAAATGTTATCTAGCACTTGACTCCCCTCATGCCCAGAAATCCAAACTTTCTTTAAGGTTTTTTTAAATGGCATACTGCTATGAATGCAGGTAACCAATTCATTCTTGTTTGTCTGAATCTGCAATAAACTTGAAACAACTCCCTACATGATATTTATAGCTTTATGAACCAATCATCACAGGATAATTCTAACAGTGAAGTGACTGAGCAGTTTAAAATACATAAAAAGCAGCTTCTTTCCTCTCATAAAACTGACATACACTCCTTTCAGGTACTTGAAGTAGGTTTCATGCAGGCAATGACTACTAGCTGTGAACAAGCAAAGGCATAGGTTGTCTAATGGTGAATAATGTCTGACCCATCTGATTTTGTTCTATGACAAAATGACTGAATTTGTGGATAAGGGAAAGCAGTTTCCTCAACTTCAGCAAGGCTTCCAAGCAGTCTCATTCTCGTGCACGAGAAGGAACATTCCTGTCAAAGTGGATGGCTTAGCTGGGTGAATAACAGGGGTCTGTCCTGGGATCATCCTGGTTAACATCTTCCTCTAGCAATCTGGAGGACACAATGGAATGAAGGTTAGTCAAGTTTGCAGATAGCATCAACCTGGCAGAAACCAACTAACACACTTGAGAGGAGGACTGCCACTTACAGAGAGCTCAGCAGGCTGGAGGGAAAAGGCTGACAGAAACTTCTTAAAATTCAATGAGAACAAATGGAGAGACCTCCAGCTGGGAAGGAAAAACTCTTGCACTGCTGGAGGTAGGGATTGAGTGGGAACCAGTGCTGTCAAGAAGGACCTGGTGGACAGGGAGGGTGTCAAGCAGCATGTGAGTCAGCAGTGTCTCTTGATGGCAGCCAAGACCTAAAGCATCCCGGGCTGTACTCAGAAGAGCAGTGTTGTGATATGAAGCAATGCAGATTCCCCAGGCAGGTGCAAAGGGGAGCAACTTTATTGCAAAAACCTGGCCTTTTTAAGCACTTAGCTGGTTATTAGTTTACACAGTTTTAAAGCACAACCAACATAACTCAACCAACCACCATACACCACAATGTGAGCAGGCAACAGTCACACAGCCCGTTTTTCTACCCCTGATTCAGCTGTGTCTCTTTCCCACAATCTTTTTCTACTTAGCTGAAGTAACAGGCTTGACCCTGATTTTACAAAGGCAACAAGGCCTTCCTGCAACAGAGCAGAGCTAGAACAGCAAGGGAAGCAATTAGCCTCTCTACTCAGAGCACTTATTGGACCTTTTCTAGATGCTGCATTCAGTTCTGGGCCCCTCAGTATATGAAAGACACTAGTAAAATTCATGAAGTTCAACAGAGAGGCAGCAAGACAGTTGGGAGCTGGACCACTTGAGCAGTGAGGAAGGGTTGATGGACCCATCCTTGCTCAGCCTGCTCAATAGATGGCTTCGGGAGGACCAAACAGCAGCCTGTCAGGGAAGGAAGATTTATAAACACATTTGGAGTAAAAGTGGGAGAACCACTGTCTCACTCCAGGGGCAGCAATGCCTCTCTGCTCTATGGCAGCCATTCTGCTCTCTGCTCCGCGGCTGAGGTACAACATCTAGGACCAAAAATCATACAAGGGCATCTTGGAAATGTTGCTCAACTGGGTCACAATCTGGGCTTCTTTCCTGTGAAATCGAGACAATAGAAGATTCTTGGTAAAGACTCCCAGATAAAAAGCCATCAGCAGTTAAGATACATACTGGTTCTGCAGGGAGCCACACACATTCTTCATATTCCAAGTACCCACTCCTAAGACTCTGCTATACATCTGTGGATTCACAGCCAAACATGCACAGAAGTCTACCCTCAGACAACATTAGGCTTTAAAGTTTATCACCAGAATTTTCCCTTTTTCTTCTAAGGTGGTTTGCTGTTCCTGTCCCTCCCAGAGTCCACGTTCAAAGCAGGACTGGAACTTCCTGCCCCATACACCTACTTGAAAAGCAGATAGCAGTTGTTTTCAGCTATGCTGAGCCCCTAGCAGGGTATGCAGCAGAGCTTGAACCAGTTGTACCTACAAGCAGTAACAGGTCAGACAGCCACTCCCTGATTACTGTAGTGAGACATGCAGCCCCACTCCAGCACCGTACGAGACAGAGAAATCCCATGAATTTCCTCATCTGTTCAACTATTTGGGCTGACTGAAACTTGCTTTTACACAAACGTCTACATCCCTCCTATCATGATTGTCACATAACAAATTTAACTTTTTCACAACAAGGGAACACAAGGAACAAAGCAAAGCTACTGCAGTGGCTTTGCAGTGGCTTTGCAGTGAAAGCATCACTGCAGATTTTCCACTGAACTTGTGTTGTGGGATAGAGCCTCAGAAGACACAGATGTTCTTGGAGACTTCTAAGTGTGGCTAAGTTTCTTCTTTCTCCTGGAAACAAGGTGCCACTTCAGCATACCCAGAGAGAGGGTCTCCTGAGCACTGGCTGTCCTCCCTGCTGGAGAAGGCAGTAACTCATCCCTCAAAGCACAGCCACACCAGCTCCCACTAGGCTCACCTCCCTTCAGCAATCACAATCGCCAGCTAAGGACCCTCAAGGCTCCTCACATAGATGCTGCCTTTCTTCTCACTGTGCATATAGCACATGTGCAACAGCCAGCCACAAAAATTTGGTCAGAAACAGGAGATAATGACATTTAGTGCAGCGCTCCTACTCTTGGATACCATGTATCTTTAACACTTAAAGTAGGACTTTGCCACCTAAATGGTTTATTTTGTTTGTTGGTCTGCTGTTACTATGTGTGCTACAGTGAAATGGGCTTTGTCACCAGATCAAACATGATTCTGAGGAAATAGCAGGAAGCTGCGTCAGGGAACGTTTAGGCAGGATTTTAGAACAAGGCTCTTCATGCAGAGAGTGGCTGGGCACTGGAAGAGGCTCCCCAGCCTGACGGAGCTCAACAAGCATTTGGACAATGTTCTCAGACACAGGGTGTGAACCTTGGGGTGTTCTGTGCAGGGCCAGGAGCTGGACTCAGTGATCCTTGTGGATCCCTTCCAACTCAGTATTCTGTGATTCTATGATTCTGTTCTATGATTTTGCAATAGCACAGTGCAAGTTTAAGCAAGGGCATACAGAAGACCTCCTACATATCTGACCTATTTCTATCTTAAGTTCTGCTCATGCACATAATATTTCAGTAAGTTCCTGTGAGGAACCAGGGGACTCCAAAGCACACTTTCATGTTATAATGACCTCTCATAATTAAATTCTAGTGATCAGATACTTGAGAATGTGGGAGGGGTCTTCAGCTAGTGTCCATCCCACAGATGGCTCCACCGAGCTTTACAGAAAGCCTCTAAGTTTCCAGGAAATTCAAAAAGCTGTCAGGACTACCAAGACAAGATGCAAGTTCAGCATGCTGATGAAAATAACTTTAGAAAACATGGGTTCTTTGGCAGACCAGTGTTGTTGGGGCTCCATCTTTTTAATTGGGTTTTTTCTCCATTTGATCTATCTTTTTTTCCTTCTCAACTACATTTTCATTCTCTCCTCTCCTTTTTGAGTCTTTCTACTTATTTCTTTCCCCATTCCCCTGTTCACCGCTTTTTCATAGCCTTCTCTTTCCTAAAAGCTGCATGCCAATGAGAAGTGACACCAGATGAGGATCCTGGGTGACAGTGACTTCATTGATCCTTCTCTTGCTAATTCATTGAACTACACCAAAATAAAAATCCCCACTGCAGTTCTTGTCTAAATTTAACTTTGAAGAAATACTAGACATTAACAATCTCAACAGACCTGCTCATTCATTCTTTGTGCTTACTACCATGTTTTTTTATTCACATTGACACAGTTCAGATAAAGGGTTTGTTCTTGCTTTTTATCAACAGAAATAAGATTAGAGATTTCCTTCCATCTGTGCTTCATCCTGAAACATATTCCCAAAAACCTTCCTTCATCCTACCCCAGGTATTTGGCATTTTTTCTATAAAGAGAAAGGAGAGGAGAGAGGAGAGGAGAGGAGAGAGGGGCCGAGGGCAGAGCCGGCACGAACTGGTAAGGAGCGAGCGAGGGGACAAAAAAAAATAAATAAAACCCCA
>VZRF01009222.1:0-65908 GCA_013396875.1 Vireo altiloquus | reverse complement strand
GAAAGAAAGAAAGAAAGAAAGAAAGAAAGAAAGAAAGAAAGAAAGAAAGAAAGAAAGAAAGAAAGAAAGAAAGAAAGAAAGAAAGAAAGAAAGAAAAGAAAGAAAGAAAGAGAGAAAGAAAGAGAGAAAGAAAGAAAGAACCCCCAACATGTGAACTGACTGTGGCCTCCCATTCCCTGTCTCCCTGCACCACTTGGTGGGAGAAGGTAGAGAACTGGGAATGAAGTTACATCTGGGAAGGAGAGAGGGGTGGGAGGAAGACATTTTTAAGATTTGTCTTACTTCTCATTATCCTGCTCTGATTTTGATTGGTGATAAATTCAATTAATTTCTCCAGGTCATGTCTGCTTTGCCTGCAATGATAATCAGTGAGTGATCCCTCCTGCCCTTATCTCAAATCATGAGACTTCCATTATATTTCCTCTCCCCTGTCCCATTGAGGATAGTGATAAGGTGACTTTGGTGGGCATCTGGCATCCAGCCAAGGTCAAGTCACAACAATGTGCTGTCACTAGCCTCTGGAATGCTGTAAGGAATGCAGAAGGATCACAAGGATCACACATTATTTTGTTGTTGAGGATTATGTTATAAACATTAACAACATATACAACTACATAAACCTGTTCTTCCTTATTTCCACTGCTTGTGTGAATTTTATATTCCTTCCATGGTGGCAAGACAATTGCAATTTTTCCAGATGGAAAAAAATAGAAGGTCTCAGCCTCAAAGATTTCCTAAGCTAGAAAATAACAGCAATATCCTAGATATCACCATCTGGGTTACAATAAGATAAATAAGGAAAAAGTCAAGTTGCCAGGGACAATCATTAACTGCTATTTCTATTATGTCACTGTACATTCCGCTTCCTTTATTTTAATTTTAATTGTCTTTTACAAAACCAGTCCAAAGCTTTAGAAATAAGTCAGTAGACTTTTCACTCCTCTTTTTTATTCTGAGTAAATAAACTTGAACTTTATCCACAGCAACCTTCACCTTATTTAGCCTTCAGATAACTCTTTTTCAGTTTACCCCAGTCACTCCAAGATGACCTTTGCAGTCAGTCAGGAAATGTCTAGAGATTATGAGCAGTCTGTTTCTTTGATGCCCTGTAAAGCTGGTGCCAGTGGCAGAGAACATTATTTTTCATTTTATTTTTAATCAATTTTCAGGGAAAGGAACAACATTCTTAAAAGGCAGATTACATGCACTCTTGCCTTCTTTACAGGCTTGGCTTCCAGTGACTACAACAGGATGCTGCATGAGCATAGGACTGACTCCTTACACATAATTCACAATATGGAGGACTTTCTCCAACAACTTTGTACAGAAAACTAAGGGATGGATACAGACTAAACTAGAAATGAAGCAGTAGAAGTCTGCCCTTACATATAATACCTGTCTGGTAAGAGAGCAGTTATAGAACACCTTTTGAACCCTGTCATTTCTCCCAGGTCTCACAGATCCATATTTATTGCCTTTTGATCTTTGCCTTATGCTGCAAGAGTAACTTTGATGTGCAGAGTTCGGACAATGTCAGTTTTTCCTCCAAGTAATAACCTTGCTGGTGAAATCTCCTTCACTACAGATCTTGCACCCTGCACGTGGGAACAGGTTGTGTACGTTGTCCATGAGCAGAGCTGCCACTGGCGTCACAGGGACTATCACACATAGTTCACATGCAGGATCACTTTGTTAATCCTAAGGTAAACATGAAGAAGTCTATACCTATAAGATTTTTCTTACTGCTGGACAACAACTAAAAATCTTGCTGCTGCTAATGATTTATTTGATCTATTCAATACTATTTCAGGATATGGATGTAAAAAACTGGTTTATTTTAACAGCTCTGCCAATAAGCAAGCTTTTTCTTCTGATGTAACAAAGGCTTATTTCTCACAGATGTGGCTGATTACCTAATGCACACTTTTACATATAGAAGTGATACAAATTCTGAAAATTGGTGGAGAAATCTGATGAATCTGCAGAAACGCTTTAAACTTACCATTGTTATCTGGGCTCTGACAGTTTTACCCTCGAACAAAACCAGCAGAGTTGCTAATGAAAGCATTAGTCTTGATAGTGGAATGAACAGCTCTTGATGCAAGTAAAGAATATGGCACACATTCAGGTTTTTCAAGAAGCATGTCAAGGGGACCATTAACATTATGGAAGGCCTGGCCTTTCCCAGCTTGCACTTCTACTTCAGACTATAAGGATTTCCTAAACCTTCCCCCTGAATTTGCAACATTCTGCAGTAGGAGTTTTGTCCTCCTACTGTTCCAGGGGTTTTCTGTTTATCAGGTTCTGGGGTTTTACCTCTCTTTCTCACAAATACTTTCTCATCTGCTTTTTGCATGCCCTTCTTACCTAGGCTAGTGTTACTGTTTTCTATAGTGAATAAATACCTCCAGTGAGTCTGGAACTGACTCACTTGAAAGGAGGCTCTTAGTCCTTATCTTTTATACTCACATGCTCCTCTGCTGACACTGGCTCTCCGCTCTGTCCTTATGAGTAAAGCAGTATGGAAAGTGCTGATAAGAGGATTAGCTGATGAAAAAGTCCCAAAGATCAGCTTGCAACCACAGAGCATTCATGCATACCACCACAAAGACTGGGTCCCTGAAGGGGGATGTATCTCACACAGATATTGCTATCTCAAAGTGAGCCAATTAGCCCACAATTGTCATCTAGTCTTCCTCTATGTCAATGGGGAGAGAAACAAAAGTCATCTGAGTGAGAGAAATCTGACCACCTATTTTAGGCCTGCCTTAGGAGGATATCTCATCCACAATGGGTGCCTGGTGGTAAGAAAGCTAAAATTAGACGCTACAGGGTTAAAAAAAAAGGAGAAGTGGAGACTTCCAGATTTGCAAGATGAAAAAGATTAAGCAACCCAGGAGAAGACAGGTTGTGTTAACGACTGTTGTTGGACTTAGTGTCAGTGACTGCCTCCTTAGATCTAAACCTTCAGAGCTGGACAGCAGAGGAAATAAACAACACATACTTCCTTGGAACTGCATGGGGTGGGTGTACACACCATAAAAGAAACTGAACAAACAAATGGTCCATGGGAGCCAGGAAAGCCATCTGCAGAGGAAGCATACGAGAGCAGGCAAAGCAGCGAGCGGCGGGCGCTCCCAAAGAGCTGCGCGTGTCTCGCACAGCAGCACATGTGACACTAACCACATGAAAGGCGCCCGGCGCTCTCTGCCATCCAAACTGCCAAAACAAGCAGACACAGGGCGAGCAGGAGCAACAGTTATGATCACAGTCACAAATTGCAGATACACTGGTGGAAGGGGAATGTCTGAACTGCAATAAACAGACAGAAAATCATAGTGCAGCTTTGAAATTCTAAAGTAATTTTTGCTACCCAAGGCTAGGGTCATTTTTGTCTTCTTCTATTTGCCAACGTCTGAACTACATTGTAATACCTTTGTGTTTGGTTCATCACTGGGAGATCCAAGCAGAGCCTAACAAATTCAGTGTGATAATAACACACTTTCTTGAAATAGGAACCTTGCAGAGCCAGCAATGTTTTCATGCTAGCTCAACACTTCCAACACTTCCATTTGAAAAAAAAAGAGAGGATTAAAAAAAAAAAAAAAGGAAAGAAAAAAAAGGTTGCTCGTGTTTTTGAAAAACTAGGAAGCAAGCAGCAAGATTTTCTTTTTTTTCTGGTTGGGGGGGAGGGGGGGAGAAAAGATGGAAGGCATGTCAATTCTTATGTTAGATTCTGTTCGATTCTATTTCATCTAATCCTGCTCATCCATCAGAAAGTACTGCTGCTGCTGCTGCTGGTGTCATCAAAAAAGTAGAACCTGGTGTCAAGGTGAGCTTTTAACCTCTAAGATCCTAACAAAAACTTCTGAAATAAAATACTGCAACAAAGTTGGTATTTAGAAGATACAGTACCTTTCTTTTTAAAGTCTCTGAGCACTGTAGGATTTTTTAATAAAATCCAATGTGTCTTCACACTAAAATGACCTGACAGAATACTCTAGTTCCAGCAGCAATAAATCTGGCACATCATATGTAGTTATAATACACCAAGACGAGAGAAGAAATCTTACTTGCAACAGCCTCTACTGCTATTTTTGCACACAAATGCCTCCTTTACATTTCCTTTTCTCATCCTACGTACTTTTGTGAAAGAACAGAATTAGTTCACAGAAGTACTCCTGAAAAGTCTCTATCAAGATCCCACGTCATGAGTTGAGCATGTCCTTAGCTTGTCATTATGGAAAATCTCTTGCAATTCATTCAGCTCAAATTTTAATAAGAGGAAAATTCGACATATAAAAACGCCACATCTGAATTTGTCTTTGTTTTGTTACGTGATACAGAATGGAAAATAATACCTTTATAAGTAAAAAAAAGGGAAATGTTAAGACAACTGAACACTTGCTTTTGTGCTTATTTTAATAAGATCTATTAGAAAGATCTTTTTAAAAAGGGCTTAATTCTTGTTTTTCCTCAAACTTAGTTTATGAAACAGGTTTTCTCATAAATTAAGGCTTAAAAGAAATATAATACCAATCTACTCAGGAGCATTTCCCTCTTTTTTCCTGTCTGCTCTTCCAGTGTACCTGATGCTTAGAGAAGAATGTCTTCAAGCATAGTTTAAGGGTTGTACTCAGGCTGAAAAGACAAATAACATTTAAAACTGAATGCAGAGCTTAAATGTAGCAGAATGTAGGGCTTAGAACCCTCCAGAACGTTTCTCTCTTTTTGCAATCAAAGAAATAAGACATTATGTTTCCTTCTGCTGTCTGCCAAACTGAATAAATGCTATGTTGCCTTTCCCTTTTCCCTAGGTTCCTATCCCTCATGCAGACACCCCTCAGCACATGTTAATTACAGGTCTCTGAAGCTCCTCCATCCTGGTCTACTGTAATGATACTACAGTAAAATAATTTCCTTCCTTTCTTTCTTTCTGATATTTTTCATTTGTCATAGAGATGTTCACTAAGCAGCACAAAAAATACTAGGATCCATACAAATACATTAAAAGCTAAAAAAAATTAGTACTAGTAAGAACAACCAATGACAGGGTTACGAAGTAAAACTAGTTGGTGGGGATGGATGTCAGAGAAATATAAAGACCATCTTTCATTGAATAATATATTAACTAGCTATTGTTCAGCTTACAATGCCTACAAGGTACATCTGTCCTAAGAAATTACTGAATCCTTGCTGTGGCCTTACACAGTAAACTTGTTAAATGAGCATATATTAATTGCCCTTTCTGTTTACTTTGATGACTCTCAGAAATAGCCAAAAGTAACCCTAATCAATAAACAACTATCCCCTCACCATTTTAACCACAGTAATGAACACATATTTCAGTATCTCTTAGAATATATCTTAAAGATAAAAAATCTGTACATGCACCTGGTTTGGCCAGTCACTGCTCCTTTCACTGTTTATGTATATGTACCTTTTGAGGAAAGATCATTTTTTTGAAGGAACATGGGCAGCTCCATGTATGAACAGTACATTTACCATATCAGTAAATGTTTTCTTCTAGTCTCAAAAGTTAATAGATTTTAGTAAGAAGATATATCTGCTCTTTCAAATAGCACACAACCACTCTAAAAAAACCCCAAACCTCAACACAAACACAAAAAAACAACTCAAAAAAACAAATCAGCATGGTCCTTGGGCTCTCAAAATGTATGCATGTCTATGTGCTATGGGATACGTATCATTAACATCTGAGTGAAGCAGCAAAACAGAAAAGGTCTTGTATACTGTAGATCATGTACACAGGAGAAAACTATATACCACAGATTGCAGCTCAGTGAATATAATTTAAAAACCTAACCTCAATCCAGTTGTTTCACTAGTGAAGTACAATTATTAATTTCATGTAGATTTTCCATTTCCAGATTTTTCTCATGCAACACCACCTGTCACAGAGCCAGGCAGAACAAAATGACTGTTACAGAAACGTCCTTCTAAAGGGAGTTATTTTATCTTCTTACAAGTTACAGGGATTAATGACTGAACAGGATAGTAAGCAACCAGCAAGACCATGACAAAGGGTAAGTTTACCCTGGTGAGAAACCTGACAATGATTTGAGTTCCTGCTTCACGAGATGTTCTCTAGCATCATTATCCCAAAGAGGAGTAAAATTCAGGCCAGTATAAACAGGAAGATCAACCAAGCTGTACAGAACCACCACTGATATGCCTTTATAACACCCTTTCCCATTTTCCATCTATGGTATCCAGATGCTGGACCCATATTTTCAACAGACTTTGCAAGTTCACTAAATATTGTCACAACCTATGCAGAAAATATTTCCTAGGCCTGTGATGTCTTTTTCAGAATTGTTGGCTGCTTCTGAAAACACTTCAATGCTCAAGAAGCAGCCCACCAACGTGCATAAATTTTCACAAGTCATCATGTTTTCCTTTCATATTCCACAGCTGACAACAATATTTAGTTTTCGACTGTAATACCAGGTCTCCATACATGCAGTAGACTACTACTATAAATACCAGCTCCTGCAAGCAGGCTTATGTTTATTTGTTCCCAAGAGAAATCCTTCCTGGCTTGCGCCTAGGATGCAGCGAAAACTCTGGCACCCCATCAGGTTGTTCATCCCTTTACAATAACCTAGCTAATGCCATTTGTTCTCATGGGCATAATAACAGAGTGTATCTTCCTAGATCTGTTTGTCACCCCAGTCTGTTCCTTCATGTCTTCCCTAGAAACTTACACAGAGTCATGCTGTCTTTGCCCAGGATTAGTCCACATCCTGTGTGCCTCAGCTTTCAACTTCATGAACAGCACCAGAGCTGGTCCTGCATTCTGCTCTTCCTCCGT
The DNA here is from genome assembly GCA_013396875.1 of Vireo altiloquus. NCBI lineage: Eukaryota > Metazoa > Chordata > Aves > Passeriformes > Vireonidae > Vireo > Vireo altiloquus. The sequence continues at coordinate 59,073 of VZRF01009222.1, read as the reverse complement.
GTTCACATATTTAACTCGCTGCCCTTGAAATGCTGTGGCAACACCCAGATCCCATCCCAGCCTGTAGAGGAACACCTTGCAGAGCTACTGGATCTGTTCCTTTGCAACAGGTGCATTTATGCCCATATGGGCCACTTCCAGAGACATGCCTTTGGGAGCAGTACAGGGAAGGTTAGATGAGCTTCAGATGGATTTTAGAGACCACAGAAGAGCTGCACCTCTTCAGGTGTGGGTGCGAGACAAACTATGATTTCTGCCCTGAATTTAGATTCTTCCCCTTTGTTTTGTAGCTGATGAAAGGAATGTCTCTTTGCTCAATATTAAAAAATTAGTCCTGAATTTTTAGAAAATATCTGTTATTTTTGCAGCAATATGATGAATGCTGCTTCAAAAGACTAAAAATAAACAAAATTTTAGTAAAAACTTTGAAAGCAAAATATCTGTGCAACATTAAATCTGAAGTGGAACAATGACCATTTTCATCATCAGAAGTCCCTTCTCATGAAACAAATAAGGAATCTCTTTTTAGCTTTTGCCATTGGCAATGAAAAAATAACATTTTTCAAATAAATATGCACAAAATGGCCACACTGTGGTTTTTCCCAAAATCTGAGGCAGATTTGAATCTACATTTTTGAAAAACTTCCAGCTACATCTGAATTGATGCTCCTAAAATATCTAGTTTGTGAAATAAAACTACCAGTTTCCAAGAAAGTATTGTGTAAATTGAAAAATCATATTTCTGCAATTATTTCTTTTGCATATATTGCAGGTATTACAATCTTATACAGAACTCTTGGGCTTCAGACACTCTACAAAAGCTTGAAGACAGCCAATATATTAGGCATCTTCATAAATATAAAAAGTTATAAATGTTACCTAATATTTTAAAGCAGCTAAACAGTTCCAGGGAATCAGCCATAAGGCCCTGTCCCTATGACATCAGGTCAAAGTTTCTGAATTAAGTAGACTGAAATCTCAGTTGGAAAGATTAAATGAACTTAAACTAACCTCTCACGTTATACAAATTTTTACTACTACTACTACTAATACTAATCCTATATTTAGATCCCAAAGGTGAGGCTAAAATATATCTATAGAGCTACTTAGCATTTGTTGAGCTAAAAAACACGAAAAGAGGAAAAAGGAGAGAGAATCTGAGAAGGGAAAAATAAAAAGCAGGAATAGAAAAGAGGAAGAGAAAAGAAAGACTGAAAGAGACCACATGAATTCTGCAAGAGAGCAAAGCACTTCAGAAAGGGAAAAAGTGAGATGTTATTTACAACAAGAAATTTTCATAGATAAGAAAAAATAAATGAGTCAGAGTGATGCAACATGATGGAATTTAATCCAGCTGTTTGTGTCCTATGGCAACCCCAGATAAGCAATATCAGAAAACCAGATGGCAATAAATATTATCCTCATCAATAAAGAACAGATGCCAAAAGTACTTCTGACACATAAATATTATTTCACTGTGTTCCTATCCTTTGGCTACTCTCTTTCAAGGCTGGACAAGAAAATCCTGATCTCTTTTTTCGATGCTACTCTTACTTTGTTATTTACTTACACCACTGTGTTAATCTCCTCCTGCAGATTAAGTAACATATGTAGATATATTCTTAATGTTATAATAAAGACTCAAATCTAGTGGTTTGAAAACACTACACAGGAGTAATTTTCAAAAAATATTATCTTTTTGTGAATTGGCAATGCCATAGTAATTGTGTAGCACCATTCTGGAATGCAAGCACTTTAATGGATATTTTGGTCATATTTTGATCTCTTTGGAGCCCTCAGAATGTAAGCCTGAAAAAGATAATTTTCCTCAAAATTATGTGAGAAACTAAGGAAATATTTTCCACTATGGAAGCTAAAAAAGTATGAACTAAGTTAAGAAAAAAATGGTTCCCATTAATTCAAAATCAGAATTTGTTGTTTTATAAAATTATATTTAATAATCTTTTTAATACAAACATAAAAACTAGCTCTGACTAAATTCAGGACTAATAATGACGTTTTCCATTACAGAAAGGACTAAAAATCCTTTTTTTATCAGGAAAAATATAGTCTATTCGCATTTGTTTCAGAAACAACATTGGATATTTTCTCCTCTGCAATGTAATTCAAGTATTTTTTATTTACTATTTTCTTAGCAGTAAAATTAAAGGATAATTATCAATTATGCAAAGCTTTGGAAATGCATATGCCAAAAAAAGCAGATATGAAGTCTAAAGAGCCACCTAAGCTCTCAGGTTTCCTAACAGGTATTCAATTTTATAAATCTAACAGTGTCAACATATGGGCAAAAGGGAGTAGTACATAAAAATCAGCTAACCTATTGATGAGTCATGTTCTTTCAGACATGAAAGTGAATCACATCCTTCCCTCACTTTTCCATCATTTAAATTTTCATCATAAGCCTTATTTTTAAAATCAAATGGGCATGAAGGGGCACTTTGTTTCAGCACCAAATGTAAAAATTCAGTGTAGAGAGAAATACCTGCCTGTAACATCCATGCCACTAAAGAGAAAAGTACTGCTTTTTCTAAATTCCAGCTCCTAGAGATGACATAGGTGTGTCTGTCTGATAGGTATGGCAAAATATTACTGCAGAAAGCCAAGAGATTTTCAGTGAAGACCACCAAAGCTAGCATGTTGTACAAGTTAAAATGAAACAAAGCACCTCACTGCTCACAGTGGCAATGTGCTGGCATTCTTATTTGAAGGCAAGTGAAATAATAAATCATAGACTGAGAAATTACACCTGCATCAGAAACACTTCTGTAAATAGTAAAAAAACTCCAGAAATAATTGTAGGCTTGTTTTTGCTTTCCTACTGGAAATTCTCTAAAGAGAAATAGCTACCTCTGAAATAGGTATGTCAGAGAAATCTCCGGTGACAGCAAGTAGAGCATTACTGTCTTTCCTCAGACATTGGCACGTAATTCTTTCTGCCTTGAAATTCTGCCTACCTACCACATAGCTAAGATATAATATTTAAGACATGCACAGAGCTGTACTGCGGAGGAGGCAGTCCAGACCCAGCCACAGAACATGCAACATGTTAGTGTTTACCAAATCCTAGTCTCTGCAGGAGAAACATTTAGAAATTATTGGAGAGGGAAGTGCACAAAACTCATACTAGTCTGTAGTAAAGTGCTGAGTGATAAACATAAATTTCTGTAGGGTACCTGAAATGCAAGAGCTCTTTAGGTAACTTACAACATATTTAAGCTCCTGGATAAAAGTAAGTTGAACTAAAGGACATTCTAAAGAATAGGCCACATCTGCTGTCGTTATGACCTCTGGTGAGGTCAGCCAGAGCATATTGAATATATGAATAGATTCATTAATTAATATATTAATAATTAATAATTTGGTTCGATCCATTCTGATAAGTCTGCCATATCAGTATTTTCTCCATACGCACAAAACTGGTGTACAAAAGCAATCTCCTTGGTGAAGGCCAAGATATTGGCCCCCTAACAACTTGATAGGAAATGCAAAATATTGTCTAGGATTAAAAATTGTAACATGGCGATGTATCACTGTCATTTCCCACCTTTCCCAGCTGGATATTTTGTATCTGGAAACTTTCCCTTGACACTTGTGAATTTTCTAATTGCACTTGGAATAATCTACTCCTCTTAAATCAGGACATATTTACCTCTCAGTAAGTTGTAATATTGGCCATCTGGATATAACAAGCTCTGTATGTGTGTTACCTCCCGCAGTGCTTGCAAAGGAACTTGAAAGCATTCACCACAACCGCCCTTAGTTTTAACTTAGAAATTTTACTTTGTATCTCAAATTCCTGCCTCTGCCAGCAGGAAACTTTACCTGACAGAGCAGAGAGTATTCAGTTCCTATATGCCGGTGGCAGCAGGATGTGTGGCCAGAATTCTGTACTCACAGAAATCTAAATGCAAAGTTATTGGAGCATATTTATCTGCTGCCTTTCAAACTCTGTCCTAAAAATAGACACAATCAATATGTGGGAAAAAATTCTTTCCTTGGCTTAAACATAGTGTAAAATATGAAACCAGAAACCTATAAGAGGGTTATACACACACCATAGCACTCCTTTGCTGAATTTAGAGGGTTATCTAGAATATTTGGCAGCAAAGGAAGTATCAATTAGAGCCAGGTCACTGTAGCATGAGTAAAGCTGGCTCTGGCCAAAAAGGAACTGTTCCAATTTCTCTTCTTTTTAATTGCTTCTGACATGTCATGAAGCAAATAGAACAACAAAGAAAAGCGTTTTGAAAAAAATAAAAAAAAAAAAAAAAGAAAAAAGTTGAATCTGTTTATATTTCAAATTCTCTGGGGAGAAAGGAAGGAATGAATTCTCACCTGTTGCTGATTACCAAGAAACACAAAAAAGTCAAGAAAATCAGTCTCTTCAGTAGCCATCTTTTCTTGTTCCTTACAGTCCAAAGCTGCACAAAGGCCCAGCTCAAAGGCCTGAACTCTACATCAATGCCCTGTTTATTGAGACAACATTGTGGATAGGCCCTAAAGTTTTGACTTATGACAGTGTATACCAAAGGGACATGGGTGAAAATATTACAAGTTTAACAAAAAAACCCCAAATATCAAAAGCATAATACACAAGTATTGTAGGTAGGTCTAGAAATTAAGATGTATAAACCCATTTGTTAGTCTTCAATTACATGGCTTTTAATCATTACACTTGTAATGGCTGTACAGCTCTGAGGAATTTTAGAGGTCAGATAAAGTTCCTGTTGCTCAGACAGGTGTGTGTTTCATACTATGGCACTGTTTGCTTACCTGTTGTGACTTTTAAAGTGGATCATACAGGGTTACAGACTTTGTTGCACAAACATTTAACTACCACTCTTGACTAACTTGGGTCAACTTAATACCTTCCACAGCATTGTTATTGAGGCACTGCCTCTCCACACCACAATGGGAAGAAATACAAGGAGGGATTCAGATCATCTAAATTCTAGGTGTCTAGCCCATATTAGTTTCCCATGTTACTTCCATTACCACCGGAAAGTGACAGAACCACCCAGAAAGTGTATTCCCCCAGCTGTTTTAGGCACCGTACTTTCAGAGAATAAACACTTGGAAGTGTCCATTTCTCTCTACTCAATAGATGAGAGGTTCAGGCAGCTAGACTAGATTCCAAATAACTATCAGAAAAAACTTGTCAGAACTGAAGTCTGATCTTTCGTATTACTGTACTGAGAATCTTTATTAAGACTGCATCTTTGTCCTAGTAATGCTATCCCTTTAGAAATTCTTGAGATATAGAAAGGGACTTCATAGTTTGGTAGCATCCGCTGGGAAAAATGATGTTCATGTCTCTGCTCTTCCTCAAAAAGGACTTTTTCATGATTCACAAATGTCTATATATCCAACATGTCCTTAACCTTTAGGAGGTTCCAAATAATTGCCGTTCTCCAGGCATGGAGATTTCTGCACAGAATACCATTATTATTTCGACTTCTTCAGTTGTTTTCTGCCTTACACTACAGTGGGAACTCTCATGCCTCTTAAAACTCCAAGAGAAGAAAAAAGGAGAGCAAATGTCACATATTTGCTATATCAACTCATAAAACCACAACAGACACATGAAATGGGCTTCAGCCAGAGAGACTGGAACCGCATCCCAATCTGCACCCTCCCACAGAATGAGAAGACTGAGATCTTCTGTTCTGGTCTGGATTAAATTCTGCTATAGATGGAAATCATTTAGACTGTTGAAAAAAAGACTTGCCAGGAAAACACAACAATGCAGTGAGTTCAAATTCACTATCTTAATGTCTCTTCAAGTTCCTAATGTGTCTAAGAACATGCAAAGCTGACAATATGCCTTGCAAGTAAATCTCTGGGGCAGAAGGCAGGAACAGGCAGATTTCCCTGTAGAACTCCTTAGCTACCCATTAAGTTGACAAATAAAGTCATTGACACCACCCAACACACTCCTGCCATAAGCTTTTCCTTTTTGACCTTGTGCTACATCTTGTTCACAAACTGGAATTCAGACTGCTTATGTTGTCGTGATGGTGCTGATGTTACTGAGGGGTCTGAAGGCTCCTTCTAGGGTGAAACCCAATATTTTAGAAAATACCTCAATTAAAACTTTTGGTTTTCTCCAGATGCTTTCCCTTCTGGTATCAACTTCTTGCCTTAGGACAAGAAAAAGAGATGGGTCAGGATTTGTGAGGGAGCCCAGAATATTTAGCCTGAATACTCTCATACCATCAGGTAAAATTCCAGCTCTGACAGGGAGAAATTCCCATGCATTCCCAAGGCATCAAGGAATTACTGATGCTAAGGTCTGTGATACAGCAAACATCAAAACTCCTTGACTCCAAGTCTTTGGCTTAAAACAGGCAAAACAAATCAATGAGAACAAATGCAGTGGAATTTTCCTTCATCACGTATTTAATCACATGCTAAAACCAATGTTGTTTCTACCATTGTCTAGGTTGTCACTCTTTTATTTTCTAAATTATTTGTATAGCTTTTTCACAATTTTTAGTTTGTGAGTGGAAGTATTTAATTAATATAGAGCCAGACCACCAGATCTCATTGAACCCCTTAAAACATCTAGCATCATTATGAGCAACATTCACAGAAGCTGAAGATAAAACTAAGAGCCTCCAGCATAAGCTAATATTAAATTTTAAACAACTTTAATGTTTAAAAATTTGAGAATCACAGTGTGCTCATTTAGTCCTACAATTACCACTGCAAGGAACACAAAAGGTAGCTCCTGCCATAAGTTACCAATTCAGAAAAGGCTGAAAAGTCATATCACTCATCCTCTATATTAAACCTAAAAATTAAATCCATATGCAAAATTGCAGTATTGGCAGTGTATATTTTACTCTAAACTGACTCAAGGGGTGTCTCAGTGAAAACTGAATTAACCTAGATCCACTGTAAGGAAAAGAGTGTTTTATCTTATTGGTTTATATGAACGTCTTCTGATTAAAATATTGAGGAAAATATCCACTTGACCGACGCTATAGCCTGATTTAATGGAGGAAATGCTGACAAGTATGGAAAAATATATCTGCACTTTTTCTTCTATGCACCAATGCAACAATTATACCATTCAAAATGGTTACTGCAGTTATAAGTGGATCTAAAGATCCTACATCTCGGCTGGAATCATGTAGCTTTCTGGTGTTAATATACTGTGTGAAAGGCACTGGGATACCTTCAGTCATCCTTCTGCTTTAGATGTGGGATATATCTGGGGAGGCCATAAAGCAACAAAAGTTCATTACAGAAAATGAGCACTGGTGGAAGCAGACATTGTTCATTGATAACTTTTCCTGAAATATGAGGCCTTAGAAAAGATTGGGTTGACTCAAGAGCAAGTAGGAATTTACTGGGCCAGAAGAGTGTTAGGTTTTCCTGAAATTCCTGTCTGAACTTTAAATTAGTCTCTTGACATTGAATGTCCTCAAGGAAATCTGTACCTTTACCTACTTTTTTATGATAGTATAGATATTCATGTCTTGGAAGTGTGAGCTGACACAGGGCTGAGATTGAACTGCAAATGTCAAAGCATTACATGGAAAGATTTACATGCCCTATCAGTACTTATTTTTTATTTTTAAATATATATTTTTTTATTTTAAAAATATTCTTCCAAAAAAATAAAAGACAAAACTAACCCAAACCTTTTACCACAAAAACAAGCAGCTACTATGGTAATTGCATTGCACCAAAATTTTGATTTGGGTTGTTTGTTCTTATCTTCTGCCCTCCAAAAAAACAGCCTTGTAGTCTCTTAGCACTGTAAAGGCTGGAAATAAAATGCAAGACTGATGGGAAGTTCATCAACATGCTGGCTACAGTTTTGCACTGCCACATCAGGAATCAAACCCAGTTTGCCCAGACAGAGCTCCAATAGTCAGTCTGCTGCTACATTTTGCTTCTCTAAGGACTCTGAATCATCCTATTCTTTTGTGTACTCCTCCCACATGCAAGGTCCCATATGAGGCAGCTTATCCTTCCCAGCAAGAAAGACTGCACAGAGGTTCCCTCATGAGCATGTGTAATATTGCTGCTGAATTGGCCAAGGATGTAATGCAGAGCACCAAGAGACCGAGCACAAAGCCAGCCTAGGAGCAAAGAGCAGAGCCTTGGACTGCAGTTCCACCAAGCTCTATAGTGTACCATGGGACAAGGTCAGCTGCTTAACAGATTACTGACATGCTCTGCAGATGATGGGATGATAAGCAGGAAAAAAGTATTATTTTCTTGCATTTCATTTTTTCTGTCCTTTAGATGGGAAAAGTTCTCCAGTATCACTTATCCTGCTGATTTTAGTGATTCTTCATTTATTCAGAATTATTTTGGGTCACTTTTAGAAATTGTATGTGACCTGAATAGTAAGGAAAATCCAAAGTTGGGGGTTTTATTTAATTTTTCTAAAAGTAAGTTTGAGCATAAATCAACCAATTAAGACAAAATAACTTTTGATATTATCAACTTACATTTTTCCTAAGATGGCCCAGAATTTTCTATAAAGTATCTTTGAATCATTCAGGAATTGATTCATTAAGCTGGGGGAAGCAGACAGATGGTATGGAAGATGGTAGCACTGTCTATCATTGCACAATAAGGACATTTTCCATTAAACAATTGTATTAAATAATGCATTCTACTGAGCCTTAACATTTCATGCTGGGATTGTGCTCATGAGTTAGTCATGGTAAACTGTGGAAAAAAACCCCAGAAATCCACCAGAATCATTACTCTCTTCTTCTTAAGTCCAGAATAACATCTTTAAGGACTTGCCAAATAATTGAGATCATGCTTTTGTTTAAAATCAGGAGGAAAAATTCTTTTAATACTGAGGGAAAAACATGTGTTAGCCATACAAAAAGCACTGTTTTAAGGCAGTGTCAAAGGATAGGGCAGCACCCACTGGATTCCTAGTCCATTTTAGTTTCATACCTGTGGTCTCCGAAGTTATTAAGTGAATTGGTCATCTGGGAGGTCATTACTGATTTTCACAGGGCAAAGCAAATTTTTTTTAGAATATTTGCTTTAAACCATGCTGCATTAAAATGTGAAGTGACGCCTATGCATTTTCAGTCCCAGGCGTACAATAAAAATTGGACTTGAATTTTCATGTTTTAGAGGATTATGAAGTTTAAAAATAAAACCAGAAGTAAGTAAGGTTTTGCATCATGCTGGGAGGCAGGCACAAAAATCCATTTCCATTTCTTAATAGAAAATACTTTTACATGTCCCTTCATTTGTATTGAAAAGGTATTTGGTTCGGCGACATTTAAGTAAAGCAATAAAGTTTCTTATAGATAAAAAATATTAAATTATTTCCTACTTGAAGATTGTGGGAATCTAAGGTGGGAGGATTTTTTGGCAGGCAGAAGGATTTGGGGGGGTTTAAGGCAAGTTCTTTTAGTCATGAGACTTGTTGAAAAATTCCTGCTTTAAGAAAGTTCAGTTTTGTGGTGCTCATTTGGTTTCCCAAAGACTTGTCCCTACTCAAGGGAGTACCAGAATTCAGGGACACCTGTTGAGCTTTAGGGAATTAATTGCCTGTTTTTTTATAGATATTTAATGCAGTATCCTAAAAAAGACAAAATTAATAATATTAGCATTATGGTGATGTTGAAAGATAACCTTGTGCCATGAAATTCAAATGTTGCTGTCATACAGAGAGAATGTAATCCAGAAATAGGTTTATTAGCTCTTTATGGACCAAAGACTCATGAATACATATTGCATTAATCCATTTTAAAGATTTGTATTAATGCATTCTAGGATCCCTTTTGTATGACACAAAAAGAAAAACATTCTCTCCCCCAGGATATTAAAAATGTAAATTAAATTTTATATATCAGAATGGAATAGCATTAATTATTTTTTTATAATCTTTTATAAATTTCTTCCACTTTTTATAATTGCAGAGATTTTCCAACGAGTCTATCATTTCCCAGTAATCATTTCTGCTACAGCAGAGGCATATGATAATTTAAGTTCTGGATATGAAAATCCCATTTCATATATGTCAATGTATACCCATTTAACCTTAACAAGCCAAGGAGCCAATGCACTCTAAAATAGCTTCCATCTAAAACCCTGTCAGGACACTATTTCTTCTGAGCCTCACTCAACACAGCTGAATGCATTTAGGCTTTTAAAGTTTCGCTGAGAAACAGCAGTAACAAACTGTAGACTTCCTCAGTCCTCCTAAAGTGACAATAGACAGAGAAAAAGAAATTAACATTTCAGGACCTGAACTTCTGCACTGGCGTCTGACTGACGTTAACAGCTTCAGCATTTGTTTGAAAGCAAGCAGACACATACCATAGATTGGGAAACTGAAAAAAATACCTCGAGTGAGTAATCTAACCTGAAAGTTACCACAAAACTGCGAAAGAAAGAAAAACATGATAAGCAACATTTCAGAGCAATGTGCTTATTTATTTAAACCTTCAGCCTGTGTTTGGTGTATACACTGAGTTACTGATGATTTTTTAAGGATTGGTTCTCTATATATCTGGCATTGCATAAATGAAAGAAAATGAAAAAATAAATTTTATCACATGCTATTTTCAATCACAACATTTCTTCTCCCTATACCATCTCAGCAACTAAATTAGCAATGGATTATTTTCATCGTTTAGAAATGGTACTTCCCAGTTCAGTGCTACCACTGAGCCTCTCCAAACCATGCTGCTGCTTGCTCACTCCCCCTCCCCCTCTGCCCTGTGGTAGGATGGAGAGGAGAGTTGGAGGCACAAAAGGTAAAGAAGATTAGAGAGATAAGAATAACTTACTGGAAACAGCAATGGGATAAGAAAATGAATGGTAAGAGCAGCAATATTAATAACAAAATCGTACAAAATGATAGTGTGATTCACATGCAAAATGCCCACTGTGGAGCCCAACCTGACCACAGCCACACCACCTCGACCTCTCCCTCCAGCTCAGAACCAGCACCACCCAACTGCTCCCTCTGCCGTGCTTACTTGACTGGAAGGAACCCCTTCCCCTCATGAGAGACTCCCCGCCCCTGGCAATGATCTGAGGTGGTACAGAATCACCTCTGGGTCCTGACCATGCCCCTCCTGCCTACAGAAAAAATTAACCCTGTCCAGAATGGAACCAGGACAACCATACTGCACAAATGCTTTCTCCCAGCCTGACTTTCAAGGAATGTGCAAGCTTGACTTTTTGAAGTATCAGTGAAGTCTGCTAAGTTGATAAGCAAGGAGAAAGAGAAAGCCCGGAGTGAGAAGCACTGGTTCCCTTTGGAGTCTGACTGAAGTGCCTTAGAGATGCCAGCAGCTCACTAGAGGTTAATGAGATGCTTTCTGTAGAAAGTTTTCTTCAGTTTTGTTTGGAAATCAAGCTCTTCCTTTGACTTTGGTACCTGCATCCAAAATTGGCACAGGAGATGTGTTGGTGCAAATGGACCAGATTATACTTCTGCCACTGGTAGGTAGACTTGGCTCCAAAGGACAATGTGCCCTGATCCTGTCACACAAATATTTCATCTCTTCCAGTTCTTCCCACATTCTGGGACAAATTTTCTGTTACTTTGCCAAGAAGCAAAATTAGCAGATTGACTGAAATAAAATACGTGATCTAGTTGCTAGCATGAAATCACAAATGAACAAGAAATTAACCAAGCCAGCTACATGTAAGGTCAGAAAAGTACAAGAAGAGACAGGTCTGTAAAAGTTTAATAGCAATCTAAGGTTTGTTCATGTATCTAAGGTTTGCTCATGCCATATACTATAGCAGTTGCTTGATAAAGGACAACACTGGAACCATGCTATTTATTACTATACACTTGGTAACTTTTTCTTCTCCTTCTTTCATAAACACTTTGGCTGAGAATCATTATTTTGCAGCTGCCAGATGCAATAAATTTCCAGCACACTCACATTCCTAGCTTTAGCTTGTTCTCAAAGGAAAGGCAAACACTGTAAAATTTAGTAAACAGCTAGTCTGCAAACTGAAAATGCCCCAAAGTCCTGCCTGATAATGTCCCTCATGCACGATTGAAATCAATTTGAGACAGCAGTTCAAAATTACATTTTTTGGTCAGGGAAGGAAGGGGTAAAGTGTGGTTTTCATTTTCTTGGGAAAAAATGAAGCCTTTTTAAAATTTGACTTTTGAATTTGTTAGCTTTCTGTTTGATAGGCACAATGGCAATGCTAGTCAAGAGCATCACTTTTCCAGAGATAGAGAGGGGCAGATATTGGTTATGGCATAAAGGAAGGGGTTTGGTGCATCCATCAGAGAGGAACACCACTGAACTTTAGGAAAGGCTGAATTTGAATGTCTCATTTAGTGTTTAGTCTCATTTCTGGAACAAACAGTTCCGCTGTGCATGCTGCAAAAAATGGAAGAGTGATTCACTACAATGTGTTGGCCTAAAACAAAGCCTCCTATTCTGTTCAGAAGTGGAGATTCACTCAGAAGCCTGCAGTAGGGCTGGATCCTGATTAAAACCTCATAAAAATGAGCAGGAGGTTTCAAGTGGATGGGAATGGCTTTGAATCCAGATGAATTCCACTCTGTGCTTTAAATACTCGTCATCCTTCCTCCACACCTGCTCAGCTAAGAGTCATGTTGAAGAAGTCCAGAGGAGCAGGCTGAGATGGGAAGGGCTCAGCAAAAGCTCTCTGAGTCCAGTCCTCTTCCTCATCTTGTTAACAGTTTTCCTTTTCTCCTCAGTGTTGATTTCCCCCCTTGTTTTCCAGACTTTTCTTTGCTAATGTAATTTGGATTTAAAACATTCTGGAATTATAATCCTTCCACATTCTTGCCTTGAAGACAATTATAAACAAAGATATGTTAACAAGATTCATACTCAAGCAGACTAAATGGGGAAATCATGGGAGAAAATGTGACAGTGATGCAAAACCCACTGTGTGAAAATCTACTGGGTTAGATGACTTTCAGAATTTCCTACGAATACCCTGAAACTATTCTTTAAACTAATGCTTTCATCCAACAGCCGCTCACAACTGGAGAGTTTATAGGTCTATTATAAGCCTGCCAAGAGTACTGTGGTCAAAGGCAAGTCCAAATAGCCTCTCCGAAACAATCCACATTGGGACAAAATGAAATAAGTTTGGTTTGTTTGACATTTGGACGGAAAAAAAAGCAAAAGAAAATTCGGTGCATAACTAACAATTGCCATCTGCCATGCTAGAAATTGGTATTTTCACCTCCCAAGATAAAAAACAACGACTGATATGAGGTTCTTACTCATGACTGCAAGTGACAGTTTTAAGGGGGAAGTTGGTTCTGAGTTTAAACCTTAGAATTTACATTAGCTGACAAATCATAACACTCAGAGTAAGCATTCAAAGGGAGAAAGGAGGAAAGATGCAAGATTCTGGATGAACAGTAGGTCTTATGCACTTTTCCCAGCAAAGAAAAAAAAGAAAAAAGAAAAAAAGAACCACACTATGAATACAGGCAATGATTCAGCCCAAAAATTTAAACAGCAGCCCAGAAAAGAAATGGGATAAACATGCCAAATAAACATATATTTCTGCAGTTGCTATTGAAACTTAAAATACACATCTCCATATTGAGGTCTCCGCATTGAAAGCGGTCCATGATATAAATTTTCAATGAGGTCCTCCAGGCCCAGGAGCTGGGATCTGGCAGATCAGGAGGGGATTTGTCTAAGAGTTTTACACTGATCTCAGTTGTGCTGAGGACCATATCTCCCATCACCCAGGTTCAACAACTGGACAGTGCATCTTGGAAAGCAATTTTCTTCTGCTTTTCAAAACCATTCAGAGTAGACTTTGGGATTACTCACAGTATCTAGCACAGGAGAGATGGATACAGTAGTTTCCTCAGGCAGGCCATTCTGATTTTTTTCAGAAATAAGTCTCTGCAGGGGTTTTTGGCAGCAGGTCTCAATCTCTTGCCAGCTCAAATAACCTGCCAGAAGCCTTTGACCATTGCCTTTCCCTATGCCAGGCTAATAGTCCCGAGTTTTTGTGCCTACTGCTCATTCCAGGCCATTGTGACATTGTTATGGGACTCAGATCAGGCTCAATGATTCTTGCAAGGTAAACAAGGCCATAGACAATATGCTAAAGAGATCAACTAATCCAGAAATAATCCCACTATTAAAGCTGTTTCTTCACAATGAAAATTAAAGGAGAGGGGGTGGGTAAAGGTCAGGAGCAAAAATGAACATCTAATGAATGTAATCCTGCCAGACTGACGTGACACGCTGTGTTGATTCTTCTGGAGAGTGAGTAGGCAGTTGTGCATATATATGTGTTTGAGAACACACACATCCTGAAGAATTCTGGAATGCAGAAACTTTATTGCTCCAGAAATGTCCCCATAAATTATATAAACACTGAAAACAGAAAAAAACTCTACAGGCCTGAATTTCACCTTTTTCTGGAAATCTCAGCCATGATGTCTTTGGCACCTCACAAAGAAAACCTTTACTTCAACATGGCATTTTGTGAACCTAATTATTTAAATTTAATTTTGACCAGAGTCAAAATTAACTGATCCTGCATCAGTCTTCCCTGCCTCTCTAAATAGCTAGTTGAGGTTGTTTTACTTCTGAGTCTAACATCAGAATGTATCACTTTCTTTAATCGGGATAAAAGCCAAGTTTCCTTGCTATCCAATGTCAAAAGCTACATGTAATACTCACACAATTAAAGCATAAATGCTCAGCTGGTTCAGACTGTCATATTGGGTCTCCCCTCTAAAATCCAGTCTAGGAAAGAGATCAAGACATCTTGTCTTAATCCACATACAGAAGATATTTACAAGAAGCATTTGCTGGTGTTAACACATTTGGAAATTTCTAAGTGAGCAGCAGTTAGGAAAGGCTTTAACTGCAAGGAGATTTTCCAGCGGCAATATGATGACTTAACAGACTTGTCCATTGATTATCCCTTTAAAAGGTTAGCACAAACTACACACTGAAGAAAAAAATAAAAGACCATTTCTCTTGACATACGGAGTGATATATCATATTATTTAAAATAACTATGAGTGTCAGTGTGCATTTGTCAGTTTGTTTGTAGCTAACCAAGGTCAATAACATTGTAAAAGACAGCAAAGGCCTCCCTTTTTTATCCAGGACATACAAACAACACGTAGATTAGTGTGGCACTCTAGACCACAGAGAACATTTGCCAAAACTACCTAGAAGAACTTCAGAGCCAAAATTTTCATCTCCAGAAAATATGTTGACCTTCAGTTTCTCTATGCTTTCGAATGTCATTGGATTACCACTGTAAATCACAAAAAACCAAGGTAAATTAGAGAAAGTTTCTCTTAGAAACCCCTTGTCAACCTAAGATGCTTCAAGCATTTTAGAGATTTTTACTCTTACAATTTTTCCTCATTTTATGTGTTCCCATCTCCTTTGAATGGTTACCAACTTCTGACCCAAATAGAACTTCAAAACAGACTTTTATTTGGAACAATAACCCTGCCTCAAAAAGCATAATACTATCTTGCTCAATTTACTAACGGCAACAAAACCCAATTAATGACTGAATTTGTGCCAAAATGAAAATCTGGGTTGGTTGAGGGTTTTTGTAGAAAAACCTGTTAATGATTTCATATGACTGCAGAGTCTTGATCTTTGCAGATACATTTACCCCTCAAACAAATTATCAGAGACAGTATCATATTCTAGACCAGACAAGGGGAAAAAAAAATTTTAAAAGACCACCATCAGAGGAAAAATTACCAGTATTGTTCTCCAGCAACTGTTCGTTTTTCTGGCCATTGCAACACACAAGTAACCACTACTCTTCATGTGATATGACACACTCATACTAACAGTGATTCTCCTCCCATCTCAAGAGGATTATTTAGTATTTCTTTCTGAGGTCTTTTACAAACCAAATATTTGTTCCCATTCTGCACATCCTGAGTGCTTATCCCAAACTCTTTCGCTAGAAAAGTGTGTTCTAGTGTATGTTCTTTTGTATGAATAATTTGTACTGTAATCTACTTTCCTTTCCCCACATGACTGGATTAAAGTTTTATGGGGCACAGGGTAAAACCAAACAATAAGAATAATCTTATTGTCATCGTCACCAAGTTTCACAGCAATTCTGTTCTCATGTTTTCCTCATTCCATCCTTTTCCTCCTCCCTTTTTTAGACAATTAATTTCTCAACTTGCTGTCCCTCAGTCTGAAGTCTTCCCTGCTGCTCACATGAAACAGTGTAAGTTACTGACTGTTGAAAACTTCAGCTGAAATGCAGCCAGGTCAGGATGAGGTTATATAAAAGTTTAAAGGCAACATTTTTAGGTCACATTCTCAGCAGCGCAGATTCCAAATGTTTCATTACGCAGACTGCACTTAACACTCTAGCTGACAGTATTCATTAAATTAATACTGTGCCTATAGACAGTTCATAAATGCATTTTTACCGTGCACACTCTATAAGCACATACTGTACTTCTACCATTCCTAGACTACTAATACAACCAAGAGTTTATTTGTACTCCTTCACAGAATGGAAGAAAGTTTAAAGTAGTTGTTTCTCCCCAAATAATTTAATAAAAAAAAAAAAACTTTTCTTTCCTTCTCTGTGAGAAGATTAGCTAATCTTGGAAATTACAAACAAAATTAAAAGCCTAGTCATTCTAAATACTTTATACTGTGCATGCTTATTTTCCTTTCCTAGTACAATTGCATGTGCCAACTCTCACCACCGTGAAGAATCTCCACTACATAAAACTTCAGTTTTGATTTTTTCACTGAGTAAAATGGCCTTTATGGTATTTTGGTTATGCATTCTTATGACTGGAGATTTATTTGAACATTTTAGATGTGAAGCCTCTTTGTAACTCTTGGGAATTTATTCCATTTTGTTGCAAATCCTGAGAAAACACATATTTCTTCATAGTTTCAATAAATTGAGTCTATGACTGTAGGCATTAGTGGACCAGAAAAGAGAAACAATATAGCTCTAACAGCAGGGCAAAACATATCCTTCAGAAAAAATCCATTTTCTTTGTGCATTTCCTTAAATTATTTTTTAAGCCGTTTTCTAGTGAACTGGAACAACACATTACCTTCTATTTCCTGATGGCTTCTGACTGAAATGGATAAATTGAAGTCTGATGGAATCTATCTAACTAGTGTATTATTTGATAGAGACATAATTTTTTTAAATGCTTGGAATTCATAACAGTATTGTACCTTTGATATGCTGCATGTATTTCATGGCTATCCTACCACTTGTGTTATGGTCCTCATTGATGGGTGATCTGAGGAATGGAAATTGATTTGGCTTGCCACATGGCAACCAAAGCAAGTGAAGGGCAAGGCCCAGATAGGTAGGCTGTTCATCCTTTGTACTCCCACCAAGTGTGCTTATAACTGTTCTCTTCCTTTCCTTTTTCCCTCCCAAGTTCAAATTTTTCACCTCCTACTTGCCTCTACAGTTACTCATCTTTTTGTGGAAATCTGCGGTTGCTTTGTTGCTAGACAAGTTTACATTTTAATAATTGCTTATGCAGAATTATACAAGCTGGGAAGGCAATGAATCAAGGACAAAACCAACATTCCACGACAGGGTGAGCTTCCCACTGTAAAATAACAATGGTAATTAAAAAGGAGTTTCACAATTATAAAATTGCTTTAGCTACAAAAAGGAAATAAATGAAAATACTCTTGGTGTCGCTAACATTTTGCATGATGAAACAACTACAAGCTAGTGTCCTTAAAGCATTATTTACAGGAGAAAGAAATAAGCCAACAAGCTCTAAAAGTAGTTGGATTCCCATACGTTAGCTAGCATTTCCTCCATAATTATATCAATACATGTATTATAAACCCTGTCAGAATTTCCCTTTTGTGGTTAGAATTGATATGCCAATTAAAAAACTCATAACCTTTATATACATACTTTCTGCATTTTTTTTATGTGTTCAGTTATACAATCCTCTTTAACCTACTAATACACTAGTATCTTGTTTATATATGAAAAAGTCCAAGACATAGAATGTAATTTTAGAATGAAGAAAACTCATGCCTCTTTTCCATCAAAATATGATGTGGCTGCCAATACATTCCCCTTATTGAGGATGTCATTAAAGAAGAACAAGAGTGTTTTGACTGACAATCTGCTACGTGTGAGAAATATGTGGATCATAATGCAGTCAACAGCAGCTAGCTCATTCAGGGCTAGGTCCCAAAATCATGGTCATAACTGGTACAGCAGCCTCTGACTATAGGCACATTCCAATCTGTTAAAGCTAACCCTCTCTCACAACCTTATGTTCAGGCATGCTGGGCTGCAGAAAACTGTGCAGAATGTCCTGTTTACAGTTTAAGTTCATATATTTAGATGCTTGCTTCCAAAATCAAGACCTAAGCTGCCGAGAAAATTTCTCCACAAACATCCCATTCCTTAACGTATTATAGGCAATGGGGTTTGGATTTATGCATTTTTTTTCTTTTTTCCCCTTCAGCCTACATGGGCTACCTGACCTCAAATAACATCTTCCAACAAAAAAAAGGAAGTCGCCTACTTTTTCATGCCAATCCACATACCACATTCCACTGCCTTTTTTAGTTTCTAACTCCTAAAAGCTCTGATTAAACATGTCTTCCTACTTGTTCATAGAATGACTATTTTGTGTGGAGTATCACTAACTCAGAAATAAAGCCTCAAACACAAAGCAACACAGAGTGATTTATTCAGCAATGCAGGGGCAGTTTCCAGCATATGGTGAACTGAAAAGTTACATGCAGGGTTATGAACTCCAAAAACTAAATGTCTTCCTGATTTTAATTCTTTTATTGTCTATTTTTATCTAAAAGCAGAAATACTGTTTATCTCTCCCTGAGGATACACACATTATTAAATGCAACATACACATACTTTATCCGCTTATGTTTCTGCAAGTGAATTGGAAGCTGGAAACTTTTTCCCTGGCTTGTGCCTATTGGTCATACTCTGAAACATGTTCTAGCGGTTCCAGTTTTCTTGCATCTGTATGTTAAATACTATTCTGTCTTTAGCATGATAAAAAAATTGTTCAGAGCTAAAAAGGCAGCATTTGTGCTTTTAGGTCTCTCTAGCATATGGAGTATGTTTGCTGGAAGGGCCATAAGAGGAGAATACATATACTGAAATTCACAGTTTCTCAGAGAGAAACTTTGTAAAGTTTGAGAGTTGTCTCTCAACCAATAATTCAGCGATGAAAGAGAAAAGCATAAAGACAGAATCCATGGTGTCCAGAGAGGACAGGCACTTTGGATTAAGAAAGCTATCATTTAAATCTCTACATGCCTGAGAATGTGTGCAAGGATACTGGATGTGCACAATCGCATGCATCAGTTAGCAATCTAAAGGAGATTCTGCACTGACGAAGCACACTTTTAATAAGCAGATTTAGCATCACTCTCACTGGGAAACTACAGGTAGTTAGAAGTTTCTGAGAGAAAATCACAGCTGGTATCCTCAAATCTTGACTTTTATCACTTGAAAAAAATGTTAGGCTGCCAATGTGAGGCAGTACAGTGCTTTGTCTACCCGGTGAACAAAAGACTGAAAACAAAGATTCACTGTGTGTCTAAATGAGCAGTGGAGATAGTCTTGTATTAACTCTACTCCTAGACTGAGCCAGCTAGACATGCACAGCTGTGATACAGAGACACTGCCAGTTAGTGCTGTGCCGGAGTTAATAATAAGCATAGCTGCGAGACTGTATATTTTAATTCAGACCTGTTGCCAAGACATAAGATAGTATGTACTCCTAGATACAGACACTCAAATTACATTCCCGTTTATGCTTTGTTTATGCCTTGGCTTGATTCAGATAGGCTCCTTTGGTCAAAGTTTTCTAAATTGCCTTCAAGTTTGAATGCCTTCACCATTGCAGGAAATCAGGCTTATTCTTAGGAAGGAAATTGTTTCCATTTGGCCAATACATCCAAGGCTGTTCTGCAGGGGCAAAGATTTTGCACTGGCAGTTTTTGAAAAACTTATTGTCAAGACCTTCCTTCATGACTCTATTTTCCATCCCTGCAATTGAATAATATAACTCTACAAATATTTAAAGATCATTCTTGAATATTTCTGTAATAAATGCTCTAATACTGACAGTAACTTCCAAGACTTTCTGGCTTGCTCTGTGCAGTTATATCAGATTCTTGGTCTCCACTTACCTTAGCAAAGTTGGTTAAAATTACGTTGAAATGCAAACTGCTCTACCTTATAAACAGTCTTGTATACAAAAAACTAAGTTAAAATTCATCACAGTGAAGACCAACTCCTGTATATATTAACAAGAAATTAAATACAATGCAGAAATAACTGGCAAGACAACAAAAAACATTGACAGGATTTGAGGCCTGTATTAAACCACAGGCAGCATAAAAATTTATGATATGACACTGTTGCAAAACTAAAATTCAAGGAAAGAAAGAGGAGGCCACTCTCATGCCAGTACAGGTGACCAGAAATACTCTACATATAAGAAAGTTATTTTTTCCCCTAAGTCTTATTAAGGGTTTAGATGGAGAATTGCATTGCATAAGTTTTCATTACCATGCTTTTTAAAAAGCAAAAAAAAAGCTGGAAAAAGTCCAAAGTGGAGATGAAGAGGTTCAGAAAATATGAACTATGAAGAGAGATTTAAAAAATTGGCTTTGTTTAGTCTAGAAGGCTGAGGAAAGACATGATAGGAGGCTTTCATGCATATAATATTGCTTGTGAGGGGACAGCAACCAATCTTTCTCTATGACTACTGAAGGAAGGACAAGAAGAAATCGTAGTCATTTTCAATATAGAAAACTACTGTGAAAGCAGTACTACAAAAAGAGAGGTACAAGTAAGCTGCATGGGGAAGCTGTGGAAATAAACTGAAAAAAAGCTTCACAAAAACAGGTTGGGTAATTGGAAATGGTCTTAAGTGGTACTTAAGCCTGGTTTACTGTAAAATACTAGATTAGACAATCATTTGAGACTTCAGTCCTTCTTTTCTATTATTTTCCTTCATGTTGCTGCTATTATTCTAGATTACTGTCTACTTGCTAACAAAGTGAGGCTACTAAAAGAATATGCTATGCTGTAACTTCAAGGCCCATGTGTTGCATGCTCCTAGAGAACTTTCTAATATTGAGTGAAAGCATCCATAGGCAGAACTGTTGCAGAGCACTGCTTGTGCTTATGTTCTATTTTGCAGGCCAAGTCTGGAGCCTCCAAAGGGCCATAAGAATAATTCCTCCCTAATGATCAAATTATTTGATGTCTCTAATGCTACTGGACTTGTCAGACTGTCCTGTTTCAGATATTATAAGAGGTTTTATTTCACTGAATGGAGAGGTGGCAGGATAGTGGAAAATATTAGTTTTATTCTTTTCAGGGGAGAGAGCGAGGTATGTCCCACACATCAGACTTTTTTAGCTCCTGCATGACTCTCTCCAGAACTGCTTACTCTACTCCATGTGCTGGGCAACTCAACAGTGCTACGGTATCAAGCAAACTGCTAAGACAACTTTCTCAAAATTTCCTCTCATTCCCAGCAATTAAAGTAATTAAAGTGACACAATTTGGGAGACAACTGTAATTGATATAGATATAATGCTATATGTGATTTGAATTTAGAAAGGATGAGTCACAGCAGGCTACACTTCTTTCATGGATTAATCCAGCAGTCTCCTTAACACCACACAGCCACTCACTCTCCCCACCAGTGGGATGTGGAAAACATCCAAGTAAAATCCGTGGGTTAAGATAAAGATTAAAAGGACAGAAAAATAAAGGAAAAATAATAACAAGAATACCGCAATTTGTAATTACTGTTATAAGAATTAAAATATACAAGTGATGCCCAATGTAATTGCTCACCCTCACCGACCAATGCCCAGCCAGTTCCTGAGCAGTGGGCCACCTCTCCAGTATCATCGTACAGTGTGATGCCACATAGTATGGAATATTCCTCTGGCCAGTTTGTGTCAGCTGTCCTGGTTGTATCCCTTTCCAGCTTCTTGTGTCCCCCAGACTACTCACTGGAGGAGCAGGGTGACAAGTCAAAAAGTCCTTGGCTCGTTACAAGCACTACCTAGCAACAATTAAAACAGCAGTGTGTAATCAACATTATTCTCATCCTAATTCCAAAACACAGCGCTGTACCAGCTAATAGGAGGAAAATTAACTGTATCCCAGACAAAATCAGGATAACTTCCAATAAAGCCATGTAAGAACCTCATTGTGAAGAATTTTTTTCATGCCACTAGTCCTTATTTGTGTAAGCAGGTCAACAGGGCTAATGATGCATCTAAAATCTACAGGAATGGGAAAGGCTTTGCATTATTCAACACAAATATTATGACCTCTGGGATAAAGAAAAGGCTAGTCATATTATATACCCATATTTTCTATGCACTTTTCACCTCATGTATATACATTATGTGGCTTGCAGTTCCATTAAGTGGCAGACTGCTTGGGAGTTTCAGCTGGGGTGTGTCAAGGATTCTTAGTCACAAACTTCATAGATCATTTTATTTGCTTAAAATAATCTCTTGGCAAGACATCTTACTTCCCTGCCCCCAAGGCATTGTTTGTAATAAAAGCCTGAAAATAAATATACCAGGCAATTTTTTTATTCAGTCTCCTTCTTCATGAAATGGAATCTCTTCATCTGTGTTCTTCCTAAAGCGGTTATTGTTACTCTGTATGTGCATGTTGTGCAATTGCTGGTGCACCAAACTTCTGCAGAAACTTGTGAAGAATAAGGATATGACTTAATGCCAGTATTCTTTATTTTACAGCTCAACAGTGAAGTTCATCCTTTGTCTAATCTTGTTAAATCTAGACCAAGTTCATAAGACAGATAGACTGTAATATAGATAGATTGCACTAACAGTTTTTGTGCAAGTGGAAAAAAAGCAGATAGCTACACATACTGTGATAACACAGAGAGGACATTGAAAGTTACAAACCAGGCTTTTTATTTTATATTTCTGTCCCTTCTAGACACTCCATTTTAAGCAACTAGCCTTTAAGAAACTCCAGGCACATCACTTCCTAGCACAAAGTTAATCTTCCCTCTCATGAGCACATTACTGTTTATTCATCAATTCTCTTAGTTATTTTAAACACATATCTTTCAAGTTGTGTAATGACAGAACAGTCCTTTTTTAATATACAAGTTATTCATTTTTTCTACCACATGACTGCCAGCAACACCCAGCTATGTATTGCACAGATCTTTCAATGCCTCTTTTCCCGATGATTGGAAGATATTATGCAATACTAAGTAATTAATAGCATTTTTAAGAGTGTTCTATCGAATCTGTGAGTAATTGATTGCTTCTGCCTAATTAAAAGAAGAAAAGAACGGGGTAAAGATTTGTATATGATATGGTATTTTGCTCAAGTGTGGTTTCAAGTTGTGGCAAAATGTGTATGTTCTGTCTTGTGCATAATCAATCCTACCTGATTGTGCAATATGAAGTTAATGGAGATGAGAGATGCTTGGATAGGTGAACAAAAAGTTAAATCTCTTTTTTGCTTCATCTGTAATTATGTTGTGAGGAATATAAACTCTGCAGCTGCTTGTTTACAACTCACAAAAACACACTGGGGCACAGATTGCTAACGGACGTAAATGAACAGCTTTCTTTCACTTCATAGGATCAAAGATCCCAGTATATAAATGTACAAACATGTACTTATGGTCACCTCTGCTGAATAAAACATCTGAAAATGAATGTCCACAAGTATGTCCACAAGAATTCTAATGAAAACCAAGGAAACTCTTCCAAGTGCTTGAATCTGAATACATGCTCCAATGATTCACTGACTAGAAATACTTCACTGAGGCAGAGACTAGATGCCTATATCTAAGGTTACTTTTGATCTGCTGCTGACAAAGGAAGTACACGAAAAAGCCTTTTGATAGAGAATACTAGGGTTTTCCTCTTTATTGCTTCACAGACAAAGGAAACCAACTTGAACTCTGAAGTACAGTTAACATTTTTAGTTTCAGGAATAAAGCTGGGGGCTATTTTTTGCTTCATTATGCAAATTCAAAATATTTCTTTAAAATAAATGCTTTTCCCTTCTAGGGGAAAAAAAGGGCTTAAAAATTACTGAATGGTTTCACTTTTTCTGGTGAAAAAAATGCTACTGGTATTACAGTGGTAACAAACTATATGCAACCCTGTAAGAAAATTCTATCACTTAGTTAATCCCTTTAAAGTATATTCTTCCAATTAAACTGTAGTACATTTTGCAAACCCCAAAATCTGACTCTTGCTAAACAAATGTGCTGCACATCCATCACAATTTAGAAGAAATTAAAATATTTCTGTTTTTTAAGGGGTAAGGGCTCAGCTCAATGAGTTAGCTATCCATCAATCAGACACTGCAATTTCCCACACTTTTTTTGGTATAGTAGATGGTCTAATTTTGATGGAAGAACTTCAAAGAAAAAAATATCCAATCTGATTTTTGCATGCAGACGACAGATTACAGCTGTGATTAGCACACAGAATATGCCTGCAAAAAAAGCACACTGATAAGCAAGGTATTCTTGTCAAGAATATATGCATCAACATATTTTTTACTCCAAATTATGTAGAATGACTTTTTCACACACGACACAGATTTGCCAAACAGCAATATCCTGGATTCCACCCCAGAGGGGAAGGGTTATGCCCTGCATTCAAATCTGCACTTCAGCAGGTATCTGCCTCCCCTGGGAGCAAACCATTAGCTTCCTTACTGTTAGGACAATAAATACCAACAGATGACCTGCCACAGAAAGTCAGAAATGGTGAGATCCTTCTCATCTGAATTTAGCCACTGTCCCACTGTCCTAGTTTCAGCCAGGACAGGGTTAATTTTTTACAGTAACCAGGAAGGGGGCATGGCCAGGCTCTAATGTTATTCATTACCATCTCATCTCACTTTCCAGGGACCGGATTCCCATCAGAGGGAGAAAGCATAGTGGGCAAAATGCTCTGGGTATTGCTTTACTTTGCCTCGGTCATGAGCAGGTACACCTTCCATTAGACCAAGTTGCTCAGAGTCCCATCCAGCCTGGCTTTCCAGAGATGGCATAAAGAATTTCATCCTAGTACCTAATCTAAATCTACTCTCAGTGTGAAGGCATTACCCCTTTTCCCACTCCTACCTGCCCTTGCTCTCCAGCTCTCTTGTAGGCTCCCTTCAGATAGTGAAAGGCTGCAATAAGTCAACGCACAGCCTTCTACAGGCTGAATGATCCCAATTCTTTAAGCCTTTCTTTGTAGGAGAGGTGATCCATCCCTCTAACCTTTGTGGCCTTCCCCTGGACTCACTCCAACAGGTCCCTGTCCTTCCTGTGCTGGGGACCCCAGAGCTGATGCAGCACTGCAGGTGGGGTCTCACCAGAGAGGAGCAGAGGGGCACAATCCCCTCCCTCTCCCTGCTGCCCACGCTGCTTTGGATGCAGCCCAGGGCACACTTGGCTCTCTGGGCTGGCAGTGCCCATGGCTGGGTCATGTCCAGCCTCTCACCCAGCAGCAACCCCAGGTCCTTCTCACAGGGCTGCTCTGATCTGTTTATCCCCAGCCTGGGTTGCTACTGGGGGTTGGCCGACCTTGGTGCAGCACCCTGTATTTGGCCTTGTCAAATCTCATGAGATTTCCATGGACTTGTTCCCAAGCTTGTCCAGATCTCTACTGGATGGTATTCCATCCTTCAGGCGTGTCAACTCCACCACTCAGCTTGGTGTCATCTGCACACTTGCTGATCCCTTCATCTGTGTAACTGAGAAAGACATTAAATAGAACTGGTCCCAGTATGGACCCCTGAGGGACTGATGTCCACCAGGACTCTGAGCCCTTAACCATTACCCGCTGGATGCGACTGTCCAACCAATTCCTTGCCAAGCAAACAGTGAACAGATAAGCTGCTCTTTCTTGTACTTTACCAATATACTTACAAAAATGAAATACTCTGATACAACATGATATATGATATATATGACATGATCATGATATTTAACATGATCATGATATATGGCATTCACCGTGCTCTTCAGCTTTCTGCTGAGAATACTGACTGCAAGAAGGGAGAAAAATGATCTCAACTAGCACGAAATGTTAAACCTGTGCAGGTTAGAGCAGTCCATATATTTTGCTTGCTCTCTCTCTTGCTGATCTTTTAGGGTTTTTTACTTACAGGGCTCTCATCATCTCCATCATTTCTCTTCTCTCTTAGTTTTTTATCTTGAGACGCTTGGGGTTTTTCTTCTATGAATCACTGCAGAGTAAAGAGGCCTACTTCAGATGGTATACTCTATCTTATGAGTTAAAAGGGCTGACAACAATTTTGGCTTTGCCCTAATATACACAATTGTGCAGCTAACTCTTTTTTTGGGTCAAGAATTTCCCAGAGCATTTCCTGGGATAATCCATAGTGCAGTAATTCTTTCTCTTACATTATCCAGTCTAATTGTCTGATGCATTTTACACAGTTCAGAGTCCAACTCAGTCACTGCTCACTCCGATTTTCCCTCACCACTCACGCAATTGCCTAGGTCCTTCTCGTTCACCGACACTCCACTTTCCACAGGAGCACATGCCAAGCATACAAAGGCCAGGGAACGCAGAGGAATTAACCATTTTTGGAATTCAATTACTTCAAAGCTGTTTCACAGGCTCAAGTCACTTTTAGTCATTTGGAATACGACACGATGTAGGGAAGCTACCTTTTAACCTTTAGAAGATTTCCTGTTACCTGGAATTCATATTACGTGGGAAATTCTTAGCTGAAGTAGTGTTAGTCATTTTGTTCATTATACAAAGCTGCTATGGGAGATTCTCAGCTGCAGTACAGCTACAGTCATTTCATTCCTAAGACCAAGTCGTTTGAGGGTCATCCCCACACACCTTTCTCCAGTGACAAGGAGAGGTGGAGTGGAAAGGAGGATACGGCAGGTCCCCGCTGCTCCAGCCCGCCGTCCTCTCCTCCCTTCCCCCAAGGGGCCCGGCTCTTCCAAAGGCTAGGCAGGAAGAGCTAACGGGAATTCACGTTATTCCCCTTTTGTGAACCCAGTGTCCTGTGTGCTGTGTATTGGAACCAGTGGGCAGGCACAGAAGGTCTCATTAAATGAATGGGGTTAATTAAGTGAAGGATGCTTTGACCAGCGCCTCAGGACAGCCGGAGGCACAGGCGTCTGTGCGCACCTCTCCCCCAGGGCCCCGCCAGGTGCCGGCGGCGGGACGCGCCCCCAGCGCCCCCCCTGCGCCGGTGCGCGCGGCCGGGAGCGCCGGGGCCGGAGGGCAGGGCCAGGACGCCGAGCNCCGCGGGGCGCGCCCGCCCCCGCCCCCCGGCCCCTGCGGAAAGTTGTCCCTGGCCCCGGAGCCACCCGGCTCCCGCCTCCCGCTTCCTGCCCCGCCGCCGCCGATTGGCCCGCCGTGCGCCCAGGAATGCGAGCCATCCCTTTAAAGCCGCGCGCGGCGGCCGGCGCCCGCAGTGTCCCGGCAGCGCCGCCACAGCTGCCGCTCGCCTTCCCGCGCCGGGACCGTCGGGGCCGCCCGCGGATATTGCTCGCCGGTACCCGGAGGCCGGCGCTGACCGCCCGGATCGCTCTTCCCGCAGGTAAGTGCTGAAGCGGCTTCCGCCGCGCTCGCTGTCCCGTCCGAGGGCGGCCGGGGACACCTGCGCCGTCCCCGCTGCGCAGCCTCCCCGCCTGCGGAACCTCGCTGGCGCCGGTCGCGGGTGCGACGGCAGCGCGGTGACCTTCCTCGTGTGTGTCCCCAGGCTGGTTCAGAGACAGACCTTTGCCATGGGGCCAGCGACTGCTCTCTGCCTCCTTCTCCTCGTGCTCGGCGGCTCAGAGACCAAGCGCACTGCAGGTAAGGCCGGCTCTGTGCTGATACCCGGGGCAATCAAGGAAGAGTGGAACAGAAAGAAAACACTTGGGTGCCTGTGCAGGCAGATGAAGTTGTGCTCGGTGGCAAAGAGCTCCAAAGCTTTCAATGAACAAAAACGTTTTAACCTGAGCATCAGCTAGTTGGGAACAGGAAACTTTTCTCTGGTGTGGAATTTGTGCAACCTTGAGAAATAGGAGTGCAGAGTCTGCAGGACTTGAGCGTGTAGCTTGTCTACCTCTGAGCAGAGAAAAGGAGGAACATGATGTAGGAACTGGTTGAAGAAGGAATGGGGTAGTATCCTGCCATCTTGGTGCCATAGAGAAGCTACTACTGTGCTGCTGTTCCTCAGCTGGATTAAGTAAACTCACTTTGCCATGTCCTAGCATAGGAATATTGCAGTCTGGGCTTTGCTGTCTATTTCTGCGCTGCTAGAGTGTAATGAGGTGCCAGAATGGCTACTACCTTTGTGTGTCAGTCAGCGGGTACCTGGCACTCCTGTGCCGACTGGCTCCTGTACAAGAATGCACATGTCCTGCTGCACAGCAGCTCCTGGTGGGACTGCCGCACCATCGGAGCTACTGTCTGTGCTCTGATGTGGGGCACTGTGCTTCGCACCATGTGCACCAGGAGACAAAATGTTAAGTGATCCTGGGAGGTAAGCACTAACTCAGCCTTTTCTTGTCCTTTTCTCATGATGCTTGTCCTGATCTCTCTCTGCAGAGTCCAGGAGTGATGACAACAGTGTCTTCGATCTCTTTGAACTCATTGGCTTCATGCGGAAGGGAGCGGGGCGCCGGGCCCCCGGGGTGTACCTGGTGAAGGGACCAGAATCCTCCAGCCCTGCTTACCGCATTGAAGATGCCAGTCGCATCCCTGCTGTCCCTGACTCAAAGTTCCAAGACTTATTAGATGCCATCCATGCTGAGAAAGGCTTCATTCTCCTGGCCACTCTCCGACAAGCCAAGAAAAGCAGAGGCACGCTGCTCTCCGTGGAACAGAAAGATGGCTCTGGTCATGTCTTCAGTCTAGTGTCAAATGGCAAGGCAGGCTCCCTGGACCTGAGCCTTTCTGGTGATGGCAAGCAGCAATTAGTGTCAGTAGAGGATGTCTTGCTAGCTACAGGACACTGGAAGAATATCACCCTGTTTGTGCAGGAGGACCGAGCTCAGCTCTATGTGGGGTGTGAGAAAATGGAGAATGCTGAACTGGACATCCCCATCCAGAACATCTTCACTAGAGACCTGGCCAGCAGTGCCAGGCTCCGTATTGCCAAAGGGGGAGTCAATGACAACTTCCAGGTAAGACTTCCATTTACATTTTTGCCTAGAATTTTCAGTCATCTGTTTTGAAAGTGCATTAGCTATTCAACAAGCCTAAAGAGCAACAAAGACCTCTCAATCTATTAAACTTTACTAATGGAATTTGAAGGGTAAAACATTAGATTTGTAGGGATGGAACTTTCTGCACCAATAAGAAGGCACTGAAGCTTCCAGACAGGTAGTTGCAGCTTCATTGCTCAGCTTCTTATATGAGGTTCAGAAATCCATGGGTTTTTTCCTTCCTGCCTGGACAGTCGCCAAGTCCTTATGCTCAAGGATAAGACTGTTAGGAAGCAGGGCTTGTTTTTATTAAGGAGAATAGAGCAATGTGTTTCATTTTTCCATCTGTCTGTCATGAAATTACTCTGTAACATCTTACATGACCTTCAGACTCTCCATGAAAGTGGTTCTTCTTTTCCTTGCAGTTGTTGCAAGTAGCTGTAATTCTTCCTCTGTCCACAGGGTCTGCTGCAGAATGTGCGGTTTGTGTTTGGAACAACTCTGGAAACTATCCTGCGGAACAAAGGCTGCTCCAGCTGTAAGTTTACAATCTTCTGAATCCAATGACCTATTAAAAATAAGATTTCTCATTACGTTAGAAAGACAAGTTGAAACAGAACTCAGAAGTATGCTGACATGCAAATCCACATTGCATAAGAAATAAGATTATATTTCTGTGGGCACCCTAATGTATCTGGAGGCAGCTGTGTAGCAGGTGTTACCCTGGAATGATAAATGCATGTGGTATAAAATGCATTTACTTGATGTCTGGTTTTTTTCTCTTAGCCACTAGTGCAATCATTACTTTGGACAACCCCATCAATGGTTCCAGCCCAGCTATCCGCACTAATTACATTGGCCATAAGACAAAGGACATCCAAGCAGTCTGTGGATTTTCCTGTGATGAACTGGCAAATATGTTTGTGGAAGTGCAAGGGCTGCGGTCCATGGTTACAACACTTCAAGACAGAGTTCGCAAAGTGGTGAGTGTTGGTTATAACTTCATGGTACCTTCTGTTAACTAGCACTTAGTGAATTAATTATAACCTGACTTTTGAGAGCCTGTGTAAACAGCAATTTACTTTGACTTTTGTGAAAAAGGGTATTTCTGTATTAGATTTTAAATATCTTCTTTTTGCTTCTCACCCCCAAGACTGAAGAAAATGAAATCATTGCCAAAGTAGTCCAGATCACTCCTGGAGTATGCATTCATAATGGAATCTTGCACAAAAATAAAGAGGAGTGGACTATTGACAGCTGCACTGAATGTACTTGCCAGGTAAGATTCCTCACATTCACAAATCACCTGAATATAAATTCATAAATTGGAATTAATAGATATTTCTAAACGGCATTGTTTGTTAGAAAGAGTGAGTCATAGACAGAACTGGGCATACTCGAGAAGCCATAGAGTTACTCAGTGTACTTCATTCTGCTAGATCTCTGGTATGAAGGCAGCTTCCATACCTTGTCTCAACAGCAGTATTCTTGAAAACTATACGAAACATCACTCTGATATAGCTATTAACACTTGTAGTTCCTTAATTTGGGGAATGCCTGATTTCTTTTAGTTTACTGATAAATCCATCAGTAAACTAAAACTCAGCATCAATAGAACAAGCATACAGTACTATCAGCTTTTCTGGATCTACCTTCTGTCCCCACTGAACCTCCTGTTGGCTTAGCAGGAAAAGACATTCTAGTACTCTGTAGAGGCACTTAAACTTGTGTTTTTCTTTCTCTAGAAAATCCTTGTAGGTGTGTCTTGTTAGCTTTTACAGGTTCTATGGAACAGCAATCCCTTTCAGATTTCAGTTTAGCTGTTTTCCAGGATCACCTAGCAAGATACTTATGCATTGTGTTTTGCTTCTGCTGACTGTTGTAAATATACACAAAACATACAGTTTCAGGGTTTCTTTAAACTATTTGCTTGTTGCATTTAAGTATACTTAAGCAAAAACATTTTGCAGTACCAGTCTACCAAAGAGTGGGTTAACTAACATGCCACTCTCTAGAAACTAAAAGCCGAGTGTTTGTATATGTGTAATACAAGCCAACTCAAATTCTGCATCTGCTTCTTTAGCTCTCTACATCTTTTGTCTTGTAGTCAGCAAATAGTACCATGACTTCTGCATTTGCCTCATTCCTACCATCTTTCTGTTAGCTGTAATGTTAGCTGTAATTGCCTTAATCTAGTAATTTGCTTGGGAAGATTAAAATAGTAATCATGAGAGCATTCTTCTAACCAAGCTGTTACCTTCAAGAAGCAAAACTACAGACTGCCCTTTAGCTCTTACTGAGATTGGAGGTGGGTGTTCTTACCCTGCCTGTTTGGCTTACAGATCAAAAACCTCTAAGTATAAGTTGTAGATTTCATGGCTCTTGAGCAAAGTCCACTAAACTCATTTTATCTTTACCATATAATCATCTTAAATTCATATTAACTGAAAAGAAAGTTGGCTTCCCATTCTTGTTTCATTTCTTTGAAATCTGACCTTATACTTTGCATATCACATAGTAGTCATTTACTTTAGCAAGCATCTGCTAGCTACTCTTGATAAACGTCTGCAGAACCAAAATATTTCTGCTTTTGATGAAAAAATAATGGGTGAGAATGGAAATGAGATGAAGTTTGAAAATACCTGTGACTACCCCTTGGGTTGTATTTGCTCTAAATTCAAGGGTCTCTGCTTTAGATATCCTATTGAGTCTTAAAGTTTTGCAGAAAAGGTCTCTATTATTTACCCAGACTCCAGACATTGTTTATATTCCACTTGGTAACTAATTCCCACAACTCTTTATAGAACTCTGCCACTATATGCCGGAAAGTGTCCTGTCCTCTCATGCCTTGTTCCAATGCCACTGTGCCTGATGGCGAGTGCTGCCCTCGGTGCTGGCGTAAGTACTTAATACTTTCACAATTCTATAGCAGTTGGCCACATCTAACTAGACACATGCTGCTCTGCAGTGTACCAGAACTGGATATCAAAGGGTAACCTTGCACTACTGAAGCAAGGTTAATCTGATAAGAATATTTCCTACAATATGCAACATACTGAAATGTTTGAGTTTATGGCCTTTATCTCATACAAGAAAGGAAGATTCATGTGGCTTCTGCAGAGAGAGGGGTGGGAGAAGAGATACAGAAAAGCGTGTACCTGTAGTCTTATTCAGAACTGTATCCCTCTGCAGCTAGCGACTACGCAGATGATGGATGGTCTCCTTGGTCTGAGTGGACCTCATGTTCTGTGACCTGTGGTAATGGGATTCAGCAAAGAGGGCGTTCCTGTGACAGTCTCAATAACCGCTGTGAAGGCTCCTCTGTACAGACTCGGACTTGCCACCTTCAAGAGTGTGATAAGAGATGTAAGTACTTAATCTGCTCATGCTGGTAGTAAAGCAAAGGCTGCTTTTATTGGCTGGATGTTAAAAGCAAAGATCAGCATGTAGCTCTATCACTGGCGTGGATCCTTGGCTTCTAGCTTTAAGGACTTGTATTAATCAGGTAGAGGGGAGCAGATAGTTAATGCTGTAAACAGGCATGTTCGGGCACTGCTCCCAGGACAAAATTTTATGCCAGTTTAGGTGTGAAATTTCTCTAGTTGCAAAACTTGATAGTTAACAGTGAGGAGGCTATTACTCCATTACACATGGAGTCTTTGGTACAGTACTGGTACTGGCTGTCCCCTAGGTGCTGCACAGCTGAAGTCTTTGGAAACTACGAGTAACAGAAATTTCTCTTGTAGTTAAACAGGATGGTGGCTGGAGTCACTGGTCACCGTGGTCATCATGTTCTGTCACTTGTGGCACGGGCATCATCACTAGAATTCGTCTCTGCAACTCTCCAGTACCACAGCTGAATGGCAAACCTTGTGAGGGTGAAGCAAGAGAAAACAAAGCGTGCCAGAAAGATCCTTGCCCAAGTAAGTGTGTCCTGGTGGTAACTAGTAATTGGTAGCTTAAATGGTGAACTTCCTGAGTAGTTACTAAATAAACTTGTTCTAGTATTCGCTCTCTTTTAAACTTAGAGGTGGGCTACGTAAAACCTCACAGGTTAGTTTCAGATGAAACTATTTTTATGCCTCTTCCATGCAGTCCATTAATTCTGTCATTTATGTCAGAACAATGCCCAAAGTGCTTTCACTACAAAATAATCCTTAGTCAGGTAGAAATTAGTTGTAGCACTGAATTTAAAGCTATACATGTCTTCTAACTTCTTCTCCCTTTAGTTAATGGCAACTGGGGACCATGGTCTCCATGGGATGCTTGCACAGTGACATGTGGAGGAGGACTTCAGAAACGTAGCCGTCTCTGCAACAATCCTGAGCCTCAGTATGGTGGGAAGACTTGTGTAGGTGAAGCTAGAGGGACTCAAGTCTGCAACAAACAGGACTGTCCAATTGGTGAGTATCCATTTTCCCATAAACCTCTGAAGGTTGTTGATAATCTTGAAAATACCAATGTAAAGTCTGTAAACCTCAAGTGTTAGAATCTTAAACCAAGATGTTAGCCAAATACAGTACTCTAACAGCATGGTAAGCATCCTTTATGGTAACACTTTCTCACTTGTTTCACAGATGGGTGTCTGTCTAATCCCTGCTTTGCGGGGGCTACATGTACCAGCGCCCCTGATGGTTCCTGGAAGTGTGGTGCCTGTCCTGCTGGCTACCATGGTGATGGTATTCATTGCCAAGATATTGATGAGGTAAGAAGGCTATAGTTTGCTCCTTGAAAGGGAATGAAAGAAAACAGGAAGAGAGAATAGAATCACTGTTTTATTATGCTAATTGTTGTTCTCCTTTATCTCAAACTCATATTTCAGTGCAAAGAGGTTCCTGATGCCTGCTTTGTCTTCAACGGAGTGCACAGGTGTGAGAATACTGAACCTGGGTACAACTGTCTGGCCTGTCCACCACGTTTCACTGGAACACAGCCATTTGGCCGCAGTGTTGAGGATGCCATGACTAACAAGCAGGTATTGTCAATTTGAGAATTGTTGTGGGTTATGAAATCTCACAAGATTTCTGAAAAACAGAAAACACCTATGTGTTTTAGGCAAAAAAGGACTTGGAGCATTTAATAAAACACCATCTTCTGTGAGAAGAAGCATTAAGCAATTTCTTTTGGAAATGAAAATGAGTTTTAAATATCAGCCATGGAGAGTTCAGGAGTAAATCAGTATTCACTAATGATACAACAGTATGTGCCTCAGAGATAGCTTAGTGCTTGGTTCCATTTGATAATATGTAAGGTTTGAACAAGAAAAAAATTAGAAAAAAAAATAATTAGTGCAAAGACTGGTACTGGAGTTGAGAACTGGAAGAAAGCCATGTATGAAGCTTCTTTTTTTTTCTGATTGATTAGGATATTTTGAATCTCTGGGGAAAAAGTGAGGGATAAAAAAATGTTTTCAGTGGGTTTAATTTCTGTGTGGTCTTCTAGGTCTGCAAGCCACGTAATCCATGCACAGATGGAACACATGACTGCAACAAGAATGCCAAATGCAATTACCTTGGCCACTTTAGTGATCCCATGTATCGCTGTGAATGTAAACCAGGCTATGCTGGCAATGGCATAATCTGTGGAGAAGATACTGACTTAGATGGATGGCCAAATGAGAACCTGGTTTGTGTTGCCAATGCCACTTATCACTGTAAAAAAGTAAGTTTATCCTCCTTTACCATCTACCATTATAACAGCCTAAGATATTTTAATATACTCTCTGCAAATAACCTTCTAGGGATAGAGGAGGTTTAGGGGTACCATTGTCAAGGCATTGCCAGCAGGCTCTTGCTGTTGCTGTATTGCTTTATATATTCTTGTGATATGGGAAGAAATAAAGCCAGATTGTTGTAAATGTTCTAGGAAGATTCTAGTTTAGGCCATACCTATACCAGCTTTGCTCTGACAAGATAGCTGTCTCCAGTGGAAGAAAAGCAGGGTAAGGTTCTCAAAAGCAACCCAGAAATTATTTTAAAAATTATTTAACTGTGGCTTTCTAAGACTTATTACTGTAATGACTATCTTAAATGGAGAGAATCACAGTAAGGCAACTCCTACCTGATTGAAGTGTTACGACTCTGCCTAATGATTAGATTTTACTGCTCAAATTCATATTGTAATCATACCAGAAGTGAACACCTCTGTGTACTTCCTTCTTTCTAGGATAACTGCCCTAATCTGCCTAACTCAGGGCAGGAAGACTATGATAAAGATGGGATTGGTGATGCCTGTGACAATGATGATGATGATGATGGCATTCCTGATGACCGGGTAAGAAAACAGAAAAGAACAGCCTTTGAAAATGTGGCTTTCCCATTCCCCTTCCTAAAACTGGGGTCTAGCTTCTAACGTTAATCTTTTTTTAAAAGAGGACCATAGGAAATTGCTGGCACTGGCAGTTATCCTTGAAACCTTAGATATACATAATTACACAGACAAACTTTCTGCAGCTGTTTGAGCTTTGGAAGTGAATTTTCCTTTTTCATTCAGCCATTCATACACTCATGCCAGCAACAGGGTGTTTTGAGATAGTTGCATATGAGTTTTAACTATTTCTCCACCTTTCATTTCTTCTTTCATATAGCAGTACAAGCATAAGCAGAATCTGGTTAAAGCTTTAGTTTGACTCTTTTTAAAACTTGTCTTTTCTCACTTTTGCAGGACAACTGTCCATTCATCTACAACCCGCAGCAGTATGACTATGACAGGGATGATGTTGGTGACCGCTGTGACAACTGTCCCTACAATCACAACCCTGATCAAACTGACACTGACAACAATGGAGAAGGAGATGCATGTGCAATAGATATTGATGGAGATGGTAGGTGGCCTCTTAATTACTCCTTTAGATGGTCTTCTAATCAGCCATGAATCAAATTAACCCAATGTAATTCTAATTTCCTACCAAAATTTAATCCCTGAACACACAGAAGTTCTCTTGTGGTGGTTTCAGGATGCGAAGGCTACTAAAGGAACAGTTAGGACTAATGGAAATTCCCTTTGGAATATATACACTTCGGCACAGTTCAATTCTACCTCCACTCTCACAAGGTAGTAGGAGCAGAAGTGTGTGGTAGAGCTAGTGACGAGTCATGTTTCAAAGCTTTTAAATGCTGCTCAAAATGCTTTAAAAATGTATCAGGAAGTGTGTGTTGACTTTATACAGTCCTTTGCAGCATTTAGATGTCTGACTTTCATTCATGAACTTTTTTTGCAGGGGTGCTTAATGAAAGGGATAACTGCCAATATGTCTACAATGTAGACCAGAGGGATACAGATCTGGATGGTGTTGGAGATCAGTGTGATAACTGTCCACTGGAACACAACCCTGACCAGGTAAGGGATTTGAGTTATGTAAGTAGAGGACTGGTGTGCTAAAAAATATAGATGTTGTGTGTGGTAGAAAATATTTGAACAAGTTACACCTGAAATATGACTTGTCACAAATCATTCTTACTACCTTCCCAAACTGTGCCTTTATCAAATAACATGCCCTCAGAGTTTGAACATCTGCTATATATTTTCTGAAAAATAGCTTTAGTGAAGATCTGTGAAACTACTGCATGTACTTGCCTCCTAAACATTTCTTAGGTTTGTCAGTTGGGGTGATCCTCACAGTGAGAATATGAAATACTTTGGGAATATTTTGTAAAATCTAGGTAGTGGAACTACCCTCTTTATAGCCTGTAGTGCTGTGTTCACTTAGACACAAAGTCGTTGATTAAACTTTGTCCCTAAGCTTGAAGCCAACTGCATTTCAGAAGAAAGTGTAAGGCAGCACAAGTTGCTTTTCCCTAAAAAAAGGCATATTCTGACACTTGTAACATTCACCTTCATAAAAACCTAGGGGGATCTGGACTCTCAGACAACTTACTGATTCAAAAACTGAAGGCAGAAGTAGATAAAGTCTGTGACATCCTGTCAGTTAAAAGACTTAACAGCTTTAGGGACATAACTGGAATGTTTGAAGAATTAGAAAAGCTGTAGTAAATCAGTGGAATGTAGTATAGTGAGGCCACGTAGCCTAAAAACTGTTACTTGAAGGGTTTAAACAGAAAATATAAAATGTCTTAGTCATTGTCACTTGCTTTACTACTTCCCCACTTGAGGGAGGGAATTGCCTGAAGATCCTTTGAGGCAGCTCCTTTCAGGGTGATCCTGTTTCTTGTGACATTGAAATCTTAATGCAAGGCTCTAATGGCTTTCCAAACACTATCTCAATCCAGTTCTAGAAGTGGAGATACTAGATTTCAAGTGCCAGAATTAGTAGCTAATCCAATGGCGTATGGTACGCTTTGTGTCTACACCGGGGTCATGCTCCTCTGTTAACAAGAGTAGTAGGCTCAACATGAAGCAGTTTCAGGGATGATGGGATTGTTTGTCTTAGTTCAGAACCTGATTAAGCAAACGACTGGCTAAAATATGCAATCAGTAAGCACACTAGTTAGTTAATACAGTCTGTGACCACCATGGGAACAATTGTCTTGACTGATGAATCAGGGGGCATGAAGACTGTTAGAGGCTTTTATGATAGAGAAGGTCATGCTGTGGTGTAGAAGCTGTAACATGAAGGTTTGGTAGACTCTTTTATCACACCTCTACTGGTGGGTACAGAGTAGTCCAACCCTGATTTGGCCCATGAAACCACATAGCTGCCAGGGAAGGTAGGAGATAAAGTGACGGAGGAGACATGTGGCAAAGGCACAAGATAGCTGATGATCACACTTCTTTCTGATGCTGTTGATTCAAATTGAAACCAGAACAAGACTAACATAGCATAAAACCAGTTAGTACAGGCAGTTTTAAGTGTGTATTAATCCATGCACTGTATTCATCTTAGCTGTGGATGCTAGCAGAAATCCCAATTAATTCTACATATTAAGGCTCCTATTTCAGAGACTCCTATCTTAGCCTTCTTTAAGTGGCTTCTTAAAATGTTATGTTTTTTTCCTCTGACAGGAAGACAGTGATTCTGATCGCATAGGTGATCAGTGTGACAACAACCAGGACATAGATGAAGATGGCCATCAAAATAACCTTGATAACTGCCCCTATGTGCCCAATGCCAATCAAGCTGACCATGACAAGGATGGAAAAGGTGATGCCTGTGACCATGATGATGACAATGATGGTATCCCTGATGACAAAGATAACTGCAGATTGGTTGCCAACCCAGATCAAGCTGATTCTGATGGTAAGATAGCCCGTATCATAATAACATTTTAAGTGTATCTTCCAATAGTTTGATGCTATTTTTTTTCATACTATTTAATGTTGGACAAAACTAAGTAACAAAAAACCAGAATGTCTGTACCAGAAAAAAAAACTGAATGTTGTTATAGTGCTTCTCAGGATAAAGATCAATGTAAAAATGACCACCTATCCAACTTACTCCTAAGTCACTATCAGGCTGGAGTGAAGGGGCATGCATGCAGTAGCTGTTGTGGCTTCTGTCATTGTGTCTGCCAAGTACCTGGGCAGTCAGAGATCTGCAAAGCAGATTTCAGCTCCCAAGCTGTAAAGCTCAGAAGCAAGCAATGGTGGTGATAAATGGTAAAATTACTTTTATCCTACAGGTGATGGACGTGGAGATGCTTGCAAAGATGACTTTGACCAAGACAGTGTGCCAGACATTGATGATATCTGCCCTGAAAATGTGGAAATTAGTGAGACTGATTTCCGAAGATTTCAGATGATTCCCCTGGATCCCAAAGGAACATCCCAAAATGATCCAAACTGGGTTGTTCGTCACCAGGGTAAAGAACTGGTTCAGACAGTCAACTGTGACCCTGGCCTTGCAGTCGGTAAGGGGAAAACTTTAACAGGCATTGTTGTTTTAGGTTGTTGGAGCTTTTTGTTTGTTGGGAGAGAGGCGGTGGGGAGTTTCTAGGTTGTGTTTTTTAGTTGGATTGGGGGAGAGGAAGAGAACCTGAGCAACTATTGAAGAGTTGTTTAAGAATTGCAAAAAATTAGCACCTAAAGCTTTATCCTTTAATGTCCCCCTAGGATTTGATGAATTCAATGCCGTGGACTTCAGTGGTACCTTCTTTATCAACACAGAAAGGGATGATGATTATGCTGGCTTTGTATTTGGCTATCAATCTAGCAGTCGTTTCTATGTCGTCATGTGGAAGCAGATCACCCAGTCTTACTGGGACTCCACACCAACCAAAGCTCAAGGATATTCAGGTCTCTCCATCAAAGTTGTGAATTCCACCACTGGTCCAGGAGAACACCTTCGTAATGCTCTGTGGCACACAGGAAACACTCCGGGCCAGGTAAGAGTGGCACTTAGTACATGCTGAAGTACTCTTACTGTGATAACATGAGTACTCCAGTGTAATAACATACTCCTCTGAGTAAGGCAGGCAACATGTTCTTCCAGCAAGTTAGACATTTAGAGCAGGCTCACACATGCTGATCGTGTAGGCTTCTTGGCAAAGACCAATAACTTTGTAATTTTTCCTAATCATGCAAAATAGTGTATACAATTAACAGGATTGCTTGCTGCAGACAGGCTTTCCAGCAGCAGTGAATCAATTGTTTCTGTAATTGTGCTGTAGCTCCCAATTTACATATTCAAAATAAGTAAATTTAAATGCAGTTAATTTCAAAAGATCCTGTTACAGAGCCTAATTACTTACTTGCAGCCTTTAGTAGTAAGGCACCTTCATGTCAAAATAACTGCTGTGTTATCTCTGGCCTTTGGTTAATATAAAAATACTCTTTCGTAGGTGAGAACTTTGTGGCATGATCCTCGTCACATAGGCTGGAAAGACTTCACTGCATACAGATGGCGACTTAGCCATAGACCAAAGACTGGCTACATCAGGTGAGCATCATCATTCTATCTGAAATAAATATCACAGGGAAAGTGGATGTTGGTGAAGATGAACCTCACAGGAACTTGTCAAAGATGGCTGAGCTATTGTCTCTTTGTAGGGTTGTAATGTATGAAGGGAAGAAAATCATGGCAGACTCAGGACCAATCTACGATAAAACCTATGCTGGTGGTCGGCTAGGACTATTTGTCTTCTCTCAAGAAATGGTGTTCTTCTCAGACCTTAAATATGAATGCAGAGGTAAGGATGACATTGCATTTAGGAGATCCTATATAAGTGAATTGGTTCAAGAAAGCTCAAGACATAAGAGCCAAGAGGGAAAGTTCAGCTGTCGTCTTTCATGGTTCAGTCTCAAACAAGTTCTGCAGGCAGAAACAGGACACCTCAATAAACAGTCAAAAATTTAAATATATATTTATAAATATATATATTTATATATAAAAATATTTATAAATATATATGTTAATTTCTGTTGTGTTATTTCAAAGTATCAGAAATCCATGTTGTGTTCCAGAAATGAAATATATCTTGAATCTCCTTTAAAGTGCTGATTAGAAAGAATGAACATATCTGACAAAATCTAAGCTAGAAATGCAAAATACTGACTTTAGCAAGTAAGAACTGATTTGCTTAAAATTAAGCAAAGTAGAAGGTTGTCCATATACTGCAGTCTTGAAGTTCAGTGGAGGTAAGTGCATACAACTAGTTCCAGCTGTCCTGGTCTTCTGAAATTGACTTCATTATGTAATGTTTACATAGATAAGTAACTCAAGGAAGTACCTAATTGAAAGTACACTTTCAGTTTTCTTTACAAATGTCTCTAGGCATTAATGACTTGTACATAATCATGCATAATACACAGAAATATTTAAATATATCTTTTATTTTTCCACAGATCCATAATCACAAGGTTGTTGGATTCAGAGACTATTTAAAAATGCTGGTAATTGCACCTTTTGAAACGTTTAGCCTTACAAATCCTGGGACCATTATATTATTCCTTCCTTTCTTCTTTCTGCATAAGTGTGGACTCGAAACACATGACCTGCCTCAAGAGAATGCTTTTGAGAGAATGAAAGTGAGAACATACTTGGTATCTGACCTCTGCTGAAGTGGAAGGAAACAAATGTGTCTTGCAAATGAGAATTTTTGTCACTGAACAAGCACTCTTCTTTCAGTAGGAAAGATATTTGTTTGCTGTTTATCACAGTGCAGTGTCACTGCCTCTCTAACTGGAGGTCCCATGGAGTAGCATTTTGTAAAAAGAACATCTTTGGATGTGCTGTGGACTACTTAAACTGAAGACCTTTCATTGTGTGGGGAAAAGGGGTTTGGGTGGGAGGGGGAACTTTAGGTCTTTATTTCTTCTTTATGGGGTACAGAAATTTTTTAAGGAAGTCTGTGCTACTTTGGTTTACATCCATTTAACTTGGAGAAATCATTGTTTTCTATGTCATACCTTTCAGATGAAAACATAGCCTTACTCTCTTTGTGGTGAGCTAGATCAGCTGCTGTACACAGGACAAAACAGATATCCTAAAACTGATTTCTGTCATGGGAGGGGGGAAAAGAGGATAAAAACTGGTACACTGGATCACACCAGCTTTGGGAGAACTGGGATTTATGATTAGATTCTGTTTTTTCCTGATTTAGATGCAGGTCTTGCTTACCTTCAAATGTGTTCTTTCAGATACGGTGCCAAAAAGCACCAGCATCTCAGCTGGTCCTTCAGGAGACCAGCACATGCTTCACTTTTTATGGTTAAAGAGGCACAAAAATTATGTAATGAAAACATTCCTTTTCTACATGCCATAGATGTTTTAACCCCCTCGCTTCTTTAGAGGGGAGGAAAAGAGGCCTGTAGATAAATTGTAAAATATTTATTTTTGCTTATTCTTGATGTTATAATGACTGAAGGATTATTGATTAAAACAACAAGAAATGCGTCAAGACTATCCACCTAATCATTGTTACAAGTCTTCATGACTGTAAGATTGTAAATACAGATTATTTATTATCTTTGTTCTATACTGAAACTAGGGAGGGTTTAGTTGAGAAAAAAAATCTTGTCTGGAGCAGATAGTGGTGATGTATTTGTTACAAAGAGCAATTTTCCCATAAAGGCTTTGAGGCACAAGGAAAAGTGAGGGTGTGGGCAATGGGATGTTTGTTTTTCTCAGTCTGAGCTCAATGATGGCTTTTCCTTTCTTTGTGCAAGGCAGTTGGTAGCCTGGCAGGCAACTGTTCTGCAGTGCTAAAATTCAAGTCCCTTTAGATGGTAGCAGTTTCTGTCCCATCCATAGCGCTAAAGGTAAGGGAATGCCATTCACCACCTTAGTGTTCTCTAGTGCTGGGAAATGTCTGTGATGCTTTACCACTCTGGGCCTAACCCAGAGCCAGGACAGCTGCCCTGAGGAGATCGCAGCAAGCGGCACAAGGACAGCCCTAATAACCATTGAACAGGCTCTTGGGCCACTGCACACTAAGTGTTCTAACTAGTGATGTGCAGCTACTAAAGAAGGAATTCATCATAGACTAGACAATTTCAGGAGCTCCTTGCAAAAGAGGGAGAGGCCTTGATGTACATTAAAAGACTGTTTTCCCCAACAGAAGGGGCAGCATCCTTATACCTATAATATTTCCTTGTCTTTTCAAAAAACAAAAAGAAATGAACATGGTGAAAGTTTTACGTACAAATATTACCTCATTGCTGTGTGACTGAGAAAAACCTTTGGAGTAAGCAGAGTTCAAATGTCTAACAAACTTTAAAGCTACTGTAGTACTAAAAAGTTAATGCTGTACATAGTCAATTTCTTTGCAGAAAATGTATTCCCAGTAAGGAAATGGCATTGGAAAAAAAAAGTCAAATACAATTTCTAATGTTGTATTATATTTTTTCCTGTCATTTTGTATACTATTGCTTGTATTTTTATAAATTATTTTTCTCATTGCCCTTGTAATAGTTAATCACATAATTGTGTAGATAGGCTATTTAAATAATTTATCGTGAAATGCTACCTGTAGAGTTAGTATTTCTATTTTTATAAAAAGTTTGCACACTGAAGATTTTTTTGCTTCCCTCCTCCCAATGTTTTTGCTAGCATAATTTTCTAAGAACATGCTTTTTTTGTAAACATTTTTAACCATTTTTCCATTCTAAAGTTGTGTAAGTTGTACAATAAAGCTTCTTACATACAAAGAACAATAAACCACCAAGGCCATTTATATTTATACCTTTGTGCTCTGGTTTTATGAACGTTTTGTAATACATCTCTGGATCACTTATGTGTTATTTGTGTCAAATTTGGCTTCAATTCAAAATTTTCTTTGTACTTTCTACATTACAACTACACTGAGGGGGTGCACCTGAGCTGTTACCCTGTGTGTAACTGCTGGTCCACCTGAAGGCACTGCTGCAGTTCCACAGCACAAGCAGCTGGCACGTTTGGTTCTGAAGGCTTCACAGGAAGTCTTCTAAGCCATGCTGCCCTTGATGCAGCCCCAAGGCAAAATAGTCTTTGGGAGACTGCAATTATCCCCAGCCAGGCCTGCCCCCTTTCACATGGCAAGAGGCAGCATATTGGCTCTTTGCAGGGGCAGGTGCATTAGACTCTCAAGACTGAGATTGCTAGGGTGATCAAGGAGCTCATGCCAGGGCACTCAATCAACTTCTAGAATATGGTGCTGAAACTAAGAACAGTTAAGACTGGTTCCTTGATCTTTACTTGGAGCAGCAGCTTGTCCTGTGTACCCCTTAGCAAAGGCAGGTGCTAGATACCCACATAAGAAGTGTAGTTAGGGGGTCCTGCAGGTCTGGAAAAGTAATCTTTACATCTCCTTTTCCTGAGGATGAAGAGTCCTGTTCTATGTCACTACACTTTTTAGGGCAGTCCTGTATATTTAATTTTTTTCTCACTGAGAACAAGAAAAGCAAAGAAAGAACTGGCCTGGTACTAGGGGCCAGAAATTTCTGCCCTCATCACTTACAGGATTGCCTGCTTGACTTCTCTGGAATGAGATGGGGTAGTGGAAGTGCACTGTCAGCGTAACCCATCTGATCTTACCTGGGCCTGCAGTATCATATGTCCTGCAGTTTTGGTCTCTAACTCTCTTCTGGCCTCCGAAGGACACTGAAAAGACTGAAAACTACCAAAAGAAAAAAAAAAAAAAAGTTCGAAACTGGTGAAATCTCTTCATTTACTTGCAGGAAAAAGGAGATACCTTAAAGCCAAGCTGAACATATATCCATATCTGAACATATCTATACATGGCTGTATGTAGATCTAACCAAAAGTTTGTATCAGAGAACTGCTGCTTCTTGTGGAGAAGAT
Source organism: Vireo altiloquus (assembly GCA_013396875.1). Classification (NCBI taxonomy): domain Eukaryota; kingdom Metazoa; phylum Chordata; class Aves; order Passeriformes; family Vireonidae; genus Vireo; species Vireo altiloquus. The sequence goes on along the minus strand of VZRF01009222.1, from coordinate 14,698 downwards.
AGCCTTGGCAGCCCATTTCAATGACCTTGTCTGAGCCACACCAAACTTTCACGCTAATTTATTGCGGGCATTTATGTAGGTTTTTTTGTCATTAGAATAAAAAAGTCAAGCCATATGCTTTGTGTTAACCCATAGCTTAACTAAGTCTACCCACTATTTGCTTAGTGGGTGTGCATACAGTAGGACACAAGAAGGAGCTATAATTGCGGTAAGTTAGGCCTTTAGTTATCCAAACAAACAACTACTAAAGAAAAACTAAACAGCAAGAACCTGGAAGATGGTCATGCTTCACAGGGCAGAGAAACCTATGGGAAATTTGCTGTTCCCAACTCTCTGAAGACTCATCAGTGGAATACCTAAGTGTACCTACCAATGCCTGCCACTTCTAGTGTTACTTGGTATTGGCCAACTATTTTTGCATAAGTAATCTTTTAATTTCATGCTATTGCAGAGAACACAAAGTTTTCCTTCCACAACACACTCTTCTCAGAGCCCATGCAAATGCAGCACCTTAAGTTTTAAAGTGGTCATCGGCATCAAACCTATATTCAACAGGTGTAGTAGTTTAACCTGTAGGTATTCATAAGCTATGGAGATAAAGACTGAGATAAGCGTAGAAAGATCTGCATCTTAATGACAATAGTGCATTTTTTACTCATATTGTCATGAATTTTGCAGGAAGTCCACAGTAATTGGTAGATTTTCAACATAAATTCATTTTGGAAAGGATTGTTGAGATTGCAGAAGTAAGCATCTTAAAGTATCCACAAGGGGAATTCTAGTTCTTATTTCTCATCTTTTCAAAAGAGAAGACAAAGGTGCACAAAGCTGTATGGATATTTATCTGTATGAAGCAGAGATATGACAAGAGGAAAAGAACTTATTAAAAAGTGTTTGGCTAGCAGAAATCTTAAAGATAAAATGTACCACATGAAATCCATAAAATTAGACAAGTATCATAGGGAAACTTGGATTTTCAAATTTAAACAAATCCCAGGAAGCCCAGATACCATTTGTCTTTCATTTTTCAACTCCTTTCAAAGTCAAGAACTGCTTGCCTAGGCAAAACATACGAGGCTAAACTGAGAGCTGCTTAGACTCTGTGTCCATCTCCCTTGATGACTCTGCTCACAAAATGCATATGGAGAGAGCATTTTAGTGTTATCGTAAAATTAGGGTAGAATGCCTCTGGCAATGCCCTTCCCACCAAAACTATGCATACCAAATACACAAAGCAAACAATAAGAAAACAATGGCACACATCAGTATTTCCACAAGAAAACAGCAGATTTTTATGGGAAAAAAAGTTCTAAATACAGAATACCTGCCTATAAAGTGAAATTGTTCATGCACTTTAGCACTCTACAAGTTACTACACACTCCAGAATATTCCAGTTTACTGTTTTGTTTTTTTTTTTAAGCATAAGACATAAGGTATTGCAGATTCAATCGCAAGCAGTGAACTATTTCACACAGACATAAATGACAGGGAGCCTTTTATTCTAACTACTGCATTTGGATTCTAGCCAATCCCTCAATGAAACATATAATTGGATAAATGTAGGTTATGGCATTAATAGTATTCAAGCGCCTCTGTTCTATTTGAAAAGGAAACATATTTTCTGACCTTTAAATCTCACTACAAATAAAGAAGCAATTATTTCTCAATAATTGTATCTGTTGAAAATTAAATTAAATTAAAGAAAAAATCAGTTATTATTTTTCCTAGCTTTCATAAACCCTCCTAACTTGTCAGCTTCCTGGGGATCTGCCAAACCACCTTGTCTTCTGTGTCTATCCTTCACACTGTGAGATTTCCTGAGGTGAAGCTCACTCTTCATAAGTGGGAGAGGAAACACTCTTGTTAGTGTAAACTCTGGCAAATTTTGCATATAAAAAGCAAGAGAGGGGGGATCTTTTTCAAAGCTGTACTTAAAAAGCCTTTTTAAGAAGCATAAAACAAAGGTGCATTCTCATATTATTTGCTGAAATTTTATCTAGCAAGTAGGGGGTTTTAATAAAATATAAAAATTTTTGTAGTTACTGAAATCACAGAAATTGAGTTGCAAACAACTACCTGTCCCTTATCCGTCCCTGACATGAAGGTAAAAAGGCACTGTGTCCAGCACATGGATTTACTGGCATACCTTTTCACATTTCTAGACTAGTCATTGTTACTCTGATGACATGTTCCAGCAGCCCTTTCCTCCCTGATCTATGCAGCAGATAATTTTTGCACAGTCTGTTTTCACTCTGCGCTCAGCATGCCCACTGGCTCTGCAGGAGTTCTGCTCGGGAAGTGAGAAGGAAAGCATGCACTACAGATTCACTAAGCAGATACCAGCCCACGTCTCTCTTGGAAAAAGGCATTAGGCTGAGAATTTTTATGGGGCGTTTTCCCTTTTTTTTTTTTTAAACTATGAAACTGAAAGTTTTTTAAATGATGAGCGTTTTCCCTTTTTCACCCCTTGGTAGAACTACTTTAATTTAAACATGAATTCTGAACATACAAGAATGATTTCACTCATTTTATTGTTGTCTAGATTCGAGAAACTTTTAAACTTTTTTATTCTATCAGGATACTTAGTTTGTCACTTTTCTTTGAAATTAAAATCCCTTAACCACTCTAAGTCTGCACAATAACAGTAAAGCTGGAGTGAACTTCTCACATTATTACATTATGAAATCAATTGCATTACTGAAATCAATGCTGTAAGTCCTTTAAAATATCCCCCTCAAATGTACACTATATTTTTTTATATTATATATGCTATTAAGACACACAATTTATATATACATACATATATATATATACACACATACATGTTTATGAAAACGATTGAATCCCCTTAATTTTCCACTTCCAAAAGAAAGCAATATGCAGTTTGTCATTTAAAAGGGTAAGCCATGGCAGCATCGAAACATACCCACTGGAGACAATCAGTATCAACAGCTGAGCACTGGCCACCACAAACACCAGTTCTGTATGTGTATCACAGAGGGTTCTCAGTGGCAAAGACAGAATGGTTTGGTTATATATTGCACAGCAATCAGATGCAAGCACATCAGAATCTTTTCTTCATGGTTATGTTCCTTTCACCAATATTAAATTTTTGGAACAAAGCATCGATCTGTGCTGTAAAATCATTGTGTGGAAAAAGGTAAGGAGAACAAATAGCATAAATTTACATGTACACATGAAACATCTTGTTCCTCAAACATTTCAAAGCCCAAAAGTCAGAAGAATAACTTCAAAAATCAGTCTCCTGTGCTCTGCTATGTTTTGGATTAAAGGTGCTAGAAAGGACAGTAAAGAAGCTTTTGACAAATACAACTTATGCTGAATGAAGGTATATATTTCAGAAAACCTGTTTCCAAATCCCAAGCTAGGCTGCAAAAGAAAATTCATTTAAATATCTTAATCATCACTGCTACATCACTCCCTGAGGAGAAGCTGCCACATTCCAGTGCAGCTGGAATTCAAGTGGCGGGCCCCGATGGAGGGGTTATTGCAGGTCACAAGTCAGAGTCACTGGAAAAACAAAGAAAAACCCATGAATCCTCCTGGGCTCAACTTTCTTTTTACCCTGGTATTAGTAATGTTTCAGCAAATTACCTCGTCACTATATTTTATATAATATCTCTGTTATGGTCTACCTCTTACCAGTACCATATTTTTCCAAATAATTTTATTTCTTACAATTTTACTTAAAACTGAAAATACAAAAAGAAAGGAGGGCTTGAATTGATATTTCACCTGTAACATCAAGCAAGAAATAAAATTCCCAAACAACCTGCTGTTTAATAGAATGCAGTAGAAACCAAGCACAGATAAATACTAGGCCATTAATTTTTTACAGTCTCTGAGCTTTGGGTACTGACCCAACATACCTCTGGAACAGCATGCCATGAGTGCTGTGTCCCTGTGGTTTGCAGTGACAACAACTGGTGCAGGGTGCTCAGCACTTCCCAAGGCTAAAAGTTAAGTTACAAACCTCCTGTTGGAATACGCACTTCAAGTCAATAACCATTCAAACTTACCTGCTTCTCCCTGAAATGCCAGATATGAATAAAAAGTTGTATGGCTTCAGAAATGTTGTAAGCCTTTGTTAGCAACAGCAACCCTTCCTCGAGGGTGCTTGGAAAAGCTTTTTTATAGCAGCAAGAGATTCAAGATAAGAAAATAAACCAGGAAAATCAAAAATTATTTAGTATTTTTCTTAACATTCTCTAGATATTATACACATAATCTTTAAACACAATTTAGATTACTTTGCAAAAATGCCCAAGCACTTGGAACACTGTTTTTGAGAAGATCTCTATAAAACACAAGCTCCATGTGAAAATAACTGGACTGTGGCAAGATTACAGCCAGCAGACAGTCCTGAATGAGTCTCATACAGGCACAGAAAATACTCTTGAAAACACTTGTCGGTATTTCTTTAATTATACTTACGCTAACAAAATTATGACACTGGCTTAATATTTTTAAGATGAGAAATACAATTAGGTGAGATTTGAAAAGTTCCATGAAATGTGCTTACAGCAATCCTATGCAGAACATCCACCATCAAAAGGTTTGTTATTGCTGTTGAAGAACAAGTAAAAATATCAGAAAGTAAAAAAAGAAATAGCAATCGCTTATTTCAAATATAATGTCCCATTCAAGTTTTTAAGTACAAGCAAGTAGATTAGATACTGATCTCTTTTATATCCACACAATTTCAACCTCCCCAGGAGTGTGCATTCGCTTCTACAGGCAACTCCGTAAAACAGATTAAAATCTGGGCCAATATGCGCATTAATTTAAGCATTCATATTAGAAGAAGTAAACCCTATGCAATAACAGCCCATGTATAATTAATATTCTATCCATACATCTTTTCTTGGTGAATGTTAAATGACTATAGGTATAGGATCTGAGAAAAAATTTGTCCTTTTTGGTCAGGTCACATGAAACCTCGTCAATGGCATAAATCTGTTGAATCTCCTTTGCTAGAGTATCTCTCCCCACTTAAAACAACTTTAAAAAAAACCCCATGTTTTTTCAATAAGGTCATCTCATTCTGACATTGCAGCACATGAAATGGAAAACTGACCATCAGCTGAGTAAATAAGGCGAAAGTAAGGAAAAAATACAAGTTAAAGACTAGACAATCAAAAACCTGTAATGATTTGTTACTATTCTCTCAAACCCAAACCAGCTGTGTTACCCTCCCCCCCCCATTACTGTAAGGTTTCACAATCTAGTAGCTGCTGCTAGGGCAAACTTCTGAATGCCTCTGCTTTTACTCCCACCAAGCCTTCACCAGGGGCTGCAATCCTTCCTCAATTAATTACATTTCTTAACTAGAAGATATGAATGTTTGCTGTGTGGTTACCCTTTTCCCAGACAAGAACCAGGCAGACCTGAGCAGACTAGTGCTGATGTTCTGATCCAGCAGAGTACTTGTGCAAGTTGAGCCTTCAACCAAACCAGGGGTCCAGCCAACAGACAGCCCCAGGGCAAAAAACTGAGTATTTGGATGCTTCACTAAGTCAGGACTCTTGAGTCAGACAGGCTGCAAGCTCCAGCAAACTGCAGTGACATAACAGAAGACATGTTTTAGCTAACTTTATGAAAAAACTAGACTCTGTGTGTGTGTGAGGAAAATTGTTATATATATTTCACACCCTCTCTAATAAAGCCCCATCAGTAAATACAAACCTTTTCTAAATTGGTTGGTTTTGTTTTTTTTTTTCATGAAGACATGCATCGTATCACACACAGCTACATGATATCTGCTTACATTTCTTTATTAGGTAGAACAACCCCGGGAAATTTAATGAAATGCAAGAGTTTATTTTGAAATCAAACTGCAACAGTGTATGATAATGACAATAATAATAATAATCTATAAAGAAAAAAACAACTCATGGAACATTTTCAATTATGATAATTTATTCCCTTCAGGTTGCTTGATATGATATTGTATCAGTGTAATATCAGTGATAGAGGTTTAGCTACACTTTCAGAAAAACAGTTGTGCAGATAAGCATATAGTCCCCTCTCCCCTCAAATTCCAATGGTCATATGATCTGAAAAAAAGAAAAGAAAAAAGGTGCTGAACTGCTGCAAACACAACATTATTTGCAAGAGGAAAACAACAGTTTGTGATACAACTAATACTTAATATAGGCCCCCAAAATAGAGCTGGAAATAATTGTTCATTGGCTCATATGAGAAATAACAGCCTTTTCATATCATGCATTTGGGCAAGTCTGGATTCTGTAACCTCAATAAACATTATCTATGTTAACATACATATGAGCCGGATATAGATTAGTGCTTCTTTCAAGAAATGGGCATTACTTATCTTTGAAGGCACATGAGAGTTTTCTTCATATATATATATATATATATATGCATTATGCTAATAATTATTCGTTTCTTAGAATGTATTACAGTAGATCTATACCACAGACTACAGTACCATAAGGAACGCAAAACTGAAATTGTGCTAAACCAGTTTCACACAATTTTATTTGCTTAACCAGCACTACGCAAAATTTAAAACATATCTAAGTGAGCAAGAAAATCAAACTACTTACAGAAAATCATGCATACATGTTTAAATATCCTTTAGAATTAAGACCATAACAAAACTCAACTATGTAAATATCTCTTAAAAATGAAAACAACACCCGACACTTCTCATACCTTCATCTGCAGGTGTATTTGCCTTAAACTGGATTGCACTGAGATCTCCATTTCTCAATACAATTAGCACATTTAATCATGTCTGAACTAACAAGCAAATTATCTACAGAATACGTTACGCAAGTTTACAAATTTGATAAATAACACACCCTTTGGCCTATGTCCAGGACTAATTGCTTCAGACAGAACCAGTCACCTTTGTAGGAAACAAATTAATTAGCTTCTTAGTAAAAAATGAAAAAAAAAATCAGGGGCTGCAAATTCAGAATACTGTCCCCCTGAAAAAGAGAATTTGTAAGCAAAAAGATCATAAAACCAAGATGCTTATTAACCATATAGATTTGAGTTCTACGTGATTAAACATTACTCAGTCACTTCTGAAAACAGATAATCGAATTACCCCATTACATTACTCTGACACACGTGATTTTGACTCAAAGATATTTAAATTATGATGTGATAAATGTTAACACATTTACCTTATAGACTTCTACAATGAGATGTCCCACATGGAAATTTACTCAATAGTGAAAATCTCCTTCCTCCTTTGTGCAATAAAACTACCTCACAGTGACTATATCCACAGTTACCGGCTCACTTCACTACCCAGTGGTCACAGTGCACAGTGTTTTCCTTGATTTAACACATTCCATCTTAAACCACACTCATAACGGGAGGCGATAATTGGGGCTGAGTCACGCTTAGCTCTGACCATGCTACATCTGTTCAGACTAAAGGAGAACTTTAACTCAAGTGAAGGCAGCAAGTGAGTTTCTCTCACTGTTGGTTGCCAAAGAAGCCTGGCAGTGTAATATGCAATCCTGTTACTCCTGCATGAGATCAGGCTGCCCCTGACAGAGGTGGCTCTCTGAGGCGTTCCCCATGACCACCACTGCCACCCTGCTCTCCTCCGGGCACACCGCTCTCTTTCCTTGCTCTGCTCTTCCTATGCCTGCATCTACACAAACAGCAAAGCCAGCTTGTAAAGGTAGCTGATAAGTAACCCATCGGGAGAAAAAAGCACCAAAACCACCCAACCTTTTCTACAGGTTTTCTTCTATTTTCTTCATGTAGAAGCTATGACCTAAATCTCACAAGGGGCAAATAGCGCAGGTAAGTACGGATATCAACTTTGTCTGGCAGTGTAAAAACAGCAGTAACATGACTTCCTGCTTTCTGACAGGTGGAATCGCTCTGAAAAAATATTAACATTCCCTTCACTGTAGAAAGATTAAGTACAAACAATCAAAGAAAGTGTTGTGATAATAATTACAAAATTATAACATAGCAGAGGGATATTAGAATGTTCTTCTAAGTTACTGATGTACGTGAAAAAAGCAGCTTTTTCAAATACAGAACAGATTACCAGTATAACAAAGATCAGTCTTGACAAACATAGCCAAATGTATTGATTTCTAGTAAGATTAGATTGTAGCAATGTAATCACAAACTTCACTCTGTTACAATTTATCTTTAGTATAGCTAGGTCATGTTTGTTTCTATCCTACCGAGTTTACCTTATTAAAAACTTCCATGAAACACTTGGATTTTCATGTGAATTTTTGTACCAGCTACTGGGAGAATATTTGCTCTCTACAGAATAGTGAACATGACTTTCTACTACCAAAAAGATTATCCATACGTGTTTTCAACACTGTTTTCCAGTTGACAGAATTAATCAACATCAGTGATATATTTCATAAAATTCCTAGTCAATTATTTCAGGGCAAGAATTTTAATAAACATTCTGTTATTTTGTGTGTATTATTTTTGGCACAGTTTTATGCTTTCTAAAAGAACATTGTTGCCCCACCATAATAATCAGTGTGTATTGGTGCATACCTTTGGTGAGAACCTGCTTAGGTTTTTTCATTATAATCAAAAGCCTATTCTAAAGGGTTGTTAAGAGTCTCACCTCCTTTGGTTTGCAGTGGTATGCTGAGAATGTCAGCCTCTGTGGATGGCTCATTGTTCATGCTGGTGCAATATAATGGGTCACCCAAGAAAGAAGGTTTCTTCAATCTTTTTGTGTTGAGTGCTCTTGACATAAAGTAACCTTCAGTAATACTCTTATCTTCCATCTTCTGTAAAACTTCTAGGTCATCAGGTTCCTCTGTTTGGGCCAGTGAATCCTTTGATAAGTGACTACCAGCCAGTGCTTTGCTGATATAGCAGCCAGGGATTTTGCTCTCTGCATTAACACATAAGCTTTTGTCTTCAAGTCCAGCCTTTTCCTGAGCCATTAACATCCCTACAATATGGTCTTCAACTAACATTTTGGAAAGACTAGATGTGGAGTGAAGAGTGGAGTCTTGACTTGTGTAACAAGGGGGACTTAATCCAAAAGAAAGAGATTCCTGAGACTGTGGCATGGTAACGTTACTTATTGTTCTCTGAGGCTGCATACATTCTTCCAGAAGGGTCTTAAGCTGCTCTTCAGAGAGGCTCGTTTGTTCAGTCTGAAAAAAAGAGGCGAGAATTTCTTCTGTCAAGATATAATTAATGAAAAGCAGAGCCATAAAACAGCTTGAGAGATACACTGGCAGAATCCTTAAACAAATATCAATTTTTTTCAATTCAAACTGAATTTAAGTATACATTTCCATAATTACAAATTTTATGCAGCATCCTCACTAGGTTCTAGATAGATTCTCTAATGAAAGTTAGGAAAGAAGTCTGATGTCTACAAGGCACTGAGAGGCCTTTGATTTTGCATAGTCTTCCATGAGATCTGACTGGTTTTTTAATTACCAGAGCATGTACTTTTTCATATATCTTGGTTTGTCGTGAATACATATAGACACATACATACACATACTTTAAGGTTTTAGTTATTGAAAGAAAAATAGCACATTGCTAAAAGACTGTTGGGGCAATGCAGCTGGGGTCAGAAGTGATTTTGGACAGCACCAGCCCACAAAGATTTTCACATACTGACTGAAATATTCCCAGCCTCTCACGGTAGAAATGCCACATAGTGGCATTTCTCAACCATGTAACACAAAGCACATCAGTTGCCTACCATGCAAGCATGACCCATGGCATGTGACAGAAGAAAGCTCCATCTTCTGTAGGACAGTTTTAGTGCTTCCTTCAAGCTGGCACTTGCATAGTTAAAGATGCATCTTTACAGTTAATTTCTTATTCAGAGAGTGGCACACTCCTGTGATTTTTATCACACAGGTCTCCTCTATTGGAAATTGCTTAAAATTTATTATTAAAGATAATGACTGATATTAGCTATGGTTATGGTGAAGAATAGCAGATGATGTTTTGCTTAAAGAGGTTAGCAATAGGGAGATACTTTCAGCTTTTACAATCTTTAATGCTCCTAAAAACAGAGAAGCACAATATTCCCTGACAATTTAAAGATTATAATGATAAGTACAAGACTATTTTTTGGTATGTATAATACATTTACCCATGGAATGGGAGCTATAAAAGATACCATAATATATAGAAAAATGTTGGAAACACTGTGTGACATTTAATAGAAAAAAAATGCTTTCTACAATCAAAATCTCAGTTTTATCCAACCTCCAAGACATAAAGGATCAGCTGATACACAATGAACTCTTAGGCTACAGCGATTTATCTAAAAAAAAAAATGTATTAATTGCGTAATAACTTCTACAGAGAATTTACTTTACATTGTGCTAGAGGATGGAGTTACTGTCATTTCAGAGGAGAGATCAATATCAGATATTTAGCTGATATTTTTTCCCTGAAGGTCTCTGATCCAACCAGCAGTCATATTATCCTGTTTGATATACATGACATGACTTGGCTACCACCAAAGTACCACAGGGTGTACGGATTACACCTAAAAACTGATTATTTATGTTCATCAATGCAGATAGTTTTCAGTCAGGAAGGAAAGAGCATTTCTTTGAAAAACTTGTGGTTACCAAAAATTACAAGATGACACTAGAAAGTGAACAAGAATGACATTTTAGGTTACCTTCAATCACCATTCTGTACTTACATACTCAAACATTAATAATAGCTAATAATCACTGCTACAAACTGAATATTGTACAGTTTGGGCACTAACTGATGTGCATAAACTCAGCTGTATTAACTCTCAGAGTTACTTAACCCAGTATCTTTTCCTGCAGATATCATTTTCCTTCCCAAAGATACTCCAAGTTTCCTTCTTACACATAAAACAGAAGGTAACTGCATTAAAGAAATCAAGACATTAAGAGCTTCTCAACGTGCAGAAAAAAAAAAGGCGGGGGGGGGGAGAAAAAGAGCATTGACCGGCTATCATTATGGGTAGAGATCTTTATTTAGATGAATACAGAATCAGGTAATTATATGGAGATTCACCTAATCTTGTTATCAGTCAATGTATTTTTGATAAAATAACTGAAATCAAACCACAAGCTTAAGCACTTACATAGATAACATGCAAAATATTACAACGCCTTCAAACTTTACTTAGGCTAATGAATTTTAATCCTAGTGCAGAAAGTACTCACTGGTAAAAATAACACAGGGAAAAACAATTCGTAGCAGAACATGACGACAAATCAAACATGAAACATGAAATTTTTCAAATTTTGGCTTTTAATCTAATCTACTAGCCTGTGCTGAAGTCCTTCCATTTCTTGAAAAATATTTTAACTTTCAGGACAACATTTGTTTCCAAGTAGTGCTTATCAGAATGGACTCACTGTAAGAAACATGATGTATTCACACAGGAAGAGCCTAACATAAGAGACCACTACTGGAAGCACAGCTGCATTGAGAGTGTATCCACAGAGCAGATTACGCTATGTAAACATAACTATATTTGTAACACAGAAGATACTCACATCTGTAAATCCACATGGATTCCCACATGGCTTTGAGTGTGTGGTTCTATACTAATACATTTCAAAGCTCTTGGCCAAGATCATTTGGAGCTAATTTTATGTTAATGACAGGGCAATTTACTCACTGCAGAAAGGAATTATGTATATGGAGCAAATGAATGATCAGTACAAGATTAACACTGTGAGGAAGATCATCTTGTCCTGCCTTTCTTTGGTCCTTTCATTTCTCCCATCCCCACCCCATTTATCTACAGTCCATTTTCCTTCATCCAGAACATTTTTTTCTTCGTTTTTTTTTTTTTCTTTCAGGAAAATCATATGGCTTATATTCATAGATTACCTTGATTATTACCAGAGGGGTGAGTGGGAAGATTTAGAACCTAAGACATATGGGGAGGGATATGAGTATAACAACTACAGAGTTAAAAAGTTTGGAGAAAAACAAGCCCTCTAGTTCCCAGAGTGGCAGGCCTGCAGCCAAAGCAGTGTAAAACGTTTCTTTGTTCCTCCTTTTTTCTTTCTATCTTTCTCTTTCTCTCTTTCTACTGTTGGATTTTTTGTAAGACATGCATGTGAAGATAAGGAAAGTATTGATTAAACCTCTCAAAAAATTACGTTTTAGAATACTAAAGACGCACTGTTATTTTCTTTTGCCAAACTCAAAAGATGACTGTAGGCTTCAGGAAAAATACACAGTGGAGGAGAAGATAAATAGCCATCAGTCATCCACTCAGCAGCCAGGAATTTACACTGAAATGAAAGCAGAAATGCTGCTGTTAAAATCAGGAAGCATAGCTTAGGGAAACACCGTAGAGAAAGACATCTCAGCAAAAAAGGCTGTGCATTTGCAATCAAATGAGTATTTGAGTTCATGGAATTGCATAATACAACTGTATTAGGAGTCTGCAGAGTATATATTTGCACACACCAGAAGCAATCCAGTCACAACTAACTGTAATAGTTCAGAGTCATGACACCTGGACTGTAACAGTCTTAGGGAGACACTGGATTCTGTATCTCCCAAGCTTTCACTGCTCTCATTGTAAATAATTTACAACTCCTATACAGAATAAATACTCCAAGATATTCCTTTAAAAATACAAGGACATGAAATTAATGTCATTCAAAATGCAGAAACAGCCCACTAGACAAGGGAAAATGAGGTATCAGGTCTGGTTCCCATTAAAAACTAGAAAACCTTTTAATTGTTCTGGCTAATTTTTAATAGGACACTGAGTCCCATTCATTTCCTAGGCTTTTTTACCGTTAATGATCCAAAAAACTAATTCCTAGCCAGGAGTTTAGGAGCCTGCTAATGACCTTTACTGTTTATGTGTGGTTAGCTTTTCACACACTTGTGGCCCTCCTCTGACTGAAGATTTCTTGTTCCTTGCTGAATTCCTCCGTGACAGGAGTCTATAGAGAAAACCTTACTGCATGTGGTAGGAATGCAAACTTGTAGCTCTCAGTGGACAGCCCTGCTGGGACTACAAGTTTTCAAGTTCAAATCCTTAGGCTTTCTTTCTACATCTACACAGTAACAAAAACAGACTAACACTGAAAGCCCTTATCAGATTTTACCATGGAGAGAAAGCTAACATGCCAGGATTATTTCTAATTATAGTAAATAATCATAAAATGACACACAGTAAATGAGCAAGCACTACAAAGTCAGGATATTTAAGGACTCATGTAGCTGGCACTTCTATACACATGGAAATTTTTTCCCTAGTCTGAAAGTGCTGCAATCAATAATACTCATGATACTTTATTTGCTTGAAATAATTTACTTTGATGCTCTAATTTGCTGACGTTTTTACTTGTGTGTGAGACTGCAACAGTCTCTAAGTTAGCTGCTTTCTTCTTGATAAACTGCTCCATTTTAAGAGAATACTGATCTATTGAGACAAAGGTCAGATTTTTGACAGATCAGCACAGGGAAGTTTTGTAAGTTTTAGTTATTAAATAACTTATTGACAGTTTCTCAAACAGCTCTGTTCTGTTTTGAAAAGGCAGTCCTTGCCTTCTATCTCCACATTACTCGATTCAGTGTGGAACTCCAAGTTCTCCCCTTTCTGCATCACACCCAAGCATCAGGCACTTGTCTATGAACAGTACTGGTCAGTGCAACCGTGGAATATTATTAATATGCTGCATAAAAACCACACACATCACATCATTGTGGAAGAGCTTCTTACAATTTCCAGAAATGTTGAAATCAACGTTCTTTTGCACCACAGAAGTCAGTTTGGTGTCCATAACTTGTAAAGTGATTTAAATTAATGTAATATGTCCCTTGTGGATTAACCCCAGCAGGCAGCTAAGCACCACACAGCAGCTTGCCTACTCCCCACCCCCTCACCCCAGTGGGAAATGGTAAGAGGAAAGGAAGAGCAAAAAGAGTAAAGGAAAGGAAGACCAAAAGCAATAAAACTTGTGAATCGAGATAAAAATTGTTTAATAAGCAAAGAGAGGAAAAGATAACAAAACAAGCAATGCAAAGGCAATCACTCAGCATCTCCCATGGGTAGATGAACACTCAGCCAGTTCTAACCAGAAAATGGTTAACTTTGTAGAACCCTCTCTTTTCCCTTTTTATTACTATGCATAAGGTTATATTTATTGGCATGGAATATCTCTTTGGTCAGTTTGGGTCATCTGTCTCATATCCCAGCCCACTGTACATCCTCAATCTATTCACTGGGAGGGCAGAGTGAGAACCAGAGAAGGCCCTGATGCTGTGCAAATGCTATTCAGCAATAGCTAAAACATAGGTGAGTTATCAGCATTGTTTGGTCACAAATCCAAAACACAGCACCCTACAGACTGCTATGAAAAACATTAAAATCCCAGCCAAACCCAGTACAGAGACCATACATCCACTTTCACAAAGAAATTAGGTGTTCAGCATGTCATTTTACTGCTTCTAGTGGTTGCTTATTTGTTTTACAAACACTATGTTAAGAGAAAAAGCTTAATGAATGTAAAAGAAAAAAGTTAAACTTTCCTCTGTAAGACTGTTTTAGAAGGGCTAGTTCAGAATGTCATGACAGAAAATATTAAAGGGAGTAAACCATAAACATGCTCACAACTCAATGAGCATGTTTTTGGAGAGGCCTGTAATGTGTATGGATTTGATTGTGTTAAAAATTGAGACTGAAATTGATGCCTTAAATGG
>VZRF01009221.1:796884-814633 GCA_013396875.1 Vireo altiloquus | reverse complement strand
AAGTTGATATGGTGTGGGTTTTGTCAGGGTCATCCTCACACAGAGGCACCAAAATGTTGGGTTTTGTCTGCGGGGGTTCTGCATTAAGTAGTTGAGATATGGTATTTTCTTCTCTTTCCATTTATTATTCAGATAAGCACATCAGTCTCATTAGCTGTGAAACTTTGTTAACAATGGAGAGTCCATTACAGAAAAAAAATCACCAGATGTCTCTTTACTATGACAGAATTAACTTTCTGGACTAATAGAAAAATGACACATATATTTTTTTGACTTATTGACCTATCATTTTAACCTTATTCTACTGCAATGATTACTGCAATGATTACTGCAGTAATTCTTAGTCTTAACTTACATGTTTATATATATTTTTTTTTTTACTAACTTTTAACTTATTCTACAAAATCACACTTTTATTTCTATTTTTTAAACTCTTTACTATCTTACACAATATGATTTCTTACTTAAAACACCTTATAACTTTAACTTATAAAACTAAAAATCTACAATTGTTTACTTATTGTCTGTATATACTTCTTGTTTCATCAATCCGAGCTCTACCCAGGGCCTCAGGTTAAACCCAATATAATCTGTGGAGGTTTCTACTTTTTGATTCCCAACGACATGGCATTTAGAGGTAAATATGTAATCCTGGCTTTCAGCGGGGTTCCCAGCATTATTTCTTATTATTTTATTCTCTTAGAATAAAGAGTTTGAGAAGTGAAACTAGAACATGAGATCCTTCTTCAGTGGGTTTGGTTACATGAGTCTTTGTTTTCTCTCTCTCTAAATTCAGGAATCTTCTAAACTTCATTGTATTGTTGCTTAGCTTTAGAAAACTTTAGACAAGGAAGGTACTACAATATTCTTGACATTTGATATCCTTGGGGAAGGTCTGATTTCACATCTCTCCGGATGAGAAGGGATACAAATAAAGAGTTCTTTTAGAAACAAACTATCTGTATGAAGTGGGCAGCATGACTCCTGGTAAACTATTTAAATGCAATGGTGTTGGCCTTTGTTTTAGAGGGTAAGGCAGAGGAAAGAATGCTGCTACCAGATGGCAGCCAGAGATCTATTCCAAAATCAATGCAACTTCAATTATCGCATGATTCCATACTTAAGAAGTCTCAAAATGAGTGCACATGCCCTATGCAAGTTATTCATACAAAACTAGTGTAAAAAATTGAACTAGAGTAAAAAGATCTTTGCCTTGATATAAGTGAGAAGAAAAAACTCTATGTATAGAAATGTTGTGTATTGTCTGTTTGGATGGAGTCACCTGTATCAGAGATAGCATTGAAATTGATTATGCATGAGTAACATCAGGGACTATTAATTCCTATGTTCTTCCTGCTAATCACATGTTGGAGTGTGTCAATACTGATGACTGTTTTTATCTGATAATAAAATCTGTTTTTATCTGAAACTGGTTATTTTAGTCCTCATGAAAAAACACCTGGAACTGAAGAAAGTCTTTGAGCACTAGATCAGGTTCCTATAATGAGTCAGATTCCTGATATGAATCTATTATCTGGGGAACTAAGTGAGGTGTCATACTGTGGCTGTTACCTGGAGTTTTTTTAGTTTAAATGGAAATACAACCTAAATTGGAACTGGATGACTACTTTCCATTTTTTTACACTTCTGCCTAGATTCTTATTGATATTCATGATCAGAATGAGTATCATGCTAGGCTGGGTTTAACGTTTTGCAGCACTGTGATTATGATTTAAGTTTGGTATATCTAAAAATATCGAAAAGCTAAATATAACATATTACGAGTTTGATATTAAAAATACATCTTTATGTAGATGTTTTCCAATAATTTTTATTGGGGATGAGACTGCTCTTTTTGGCACAATTTTTTTCACTGGGGTTTTTTATTATACTCTGCAACAATATGGAAGACTGTCAACTTTGTTCTCATCAATCTAATAGACTAAAAAAAATCTAGACTAAACTCTGCACTGAAGCTGAAATGCCATCCAAATATCATGAGAGAACCAGGATATATTTTCTCTAACTTGATATGTACTCATTTATATTTCTCTCCGAGATCATTCTTCAAATCTGTTTTCCATGTTCATAGTTCCATTTCATAAGAGTAGATGTTATTAAATGATTAAAAGTGAGGAGAGCTGACCATTACAGGAATGCTCTGCAGTTTTTCATTTTAAAGTCTTCCCCAGAGGAACATACACTTTATTTGACATTTGTTCCCTCCATCTCCTTAGATTATCATGTACAGTTTAATAAAAAAACATCTTCTAGCATTCTAAGCCACTTTAAAACTGTGGTGTATAAACCAGTATCTTCCATCATGGAGCCATAGTGCAATTGTGTATTCCTGCTCTCCTACTCTTATCTGTAATGCAACCAGCCCTCTTGCTGAAACTGTTCAGCAGTTTCATTTCTACCCTTAGTGGAAGAAAGGTACAAATGAAAATGCTGTCCAAAGATATCAGAGACACTACAATGCCTACAGATCAGGACTGAGGTGTGGAAGAACTTATAATGACCTTCAATCTCTTGCTCTAGCAATTTCTACCTCACTCTCCACTTATAATGTGAGGGATGGCTCAGCTTTTGTCATCTGACCACCTACATCTTTCAACAAGAGAAAAGGAGACTAGGAACTTATCCCACTCTACAACTGCCTGAGACGATGTTGTAGCCCCGCGGGGTTGGTCTCTTCTCCCAAATAACAAGTGACAGGGTAAGAGATAAAACCCTCAAGTTGAATCAGGTGAAGTTTATATTGGATACTAAGAAAAAATTCTTCAGTGAAAGGGTTGACCAGCATTGGAACAGGCTAATCAGAGAAATGATTGAGTCACTATCCTGGAGGTGTTTAAAAGATGTGTAGGTGAGGACTTAGGGAAATGGTTTAGTGGTGGAGTTGGTAGTGCTGCATTAATGGTTGGAGTCAATGATCTCAAAGATCTTTTCCAACCTAAATGATTTTATGACTTTTATTCCCTGACCATCATTATCTTTACTCATATTAGATATTTTTCCTATTCAATCATTCTCAAGGTACCTGTTTAGTTTATGGGCAACAGAGATTTTTTAGTAAGTTTTGATGTGCTGGTTTATTTCACAGATTTTAACCCTCTGAAATTCACAATAAAAGGCTCTGAGATCCATTTCTGTTTTACTCATATTGAAAAGAGAAAGCTATAAGTAAAAACAAGGTACTTTATTACACTGTGACTCAATTTGTAAGAGGAGAGAGGTCTCTCATTTTTTCTTACATACATAAGATCAGTTGAAAAGCATAAAAAAATGCACCTAAGATCTTGCTCTCTGATTCAGTATTGGTAATAAATGGGGAGAGGGGAAGAAAATGCTACTGAGGAAATGGAGTATGAATAGAAATGAACAAGATACAGCATATGAAATAGGGAAAGAAGGTCTATAGAGAAGGACCTGGGGATCCTGGTGGACAACAACCTGTCCATGAGCGAGCAGTGTGTCTTTGTAGTTAGGGAGGCCAAGTGAATCTTGGGATGCAGGCAATCCTGCCCCTCTACTTGGCCCTGGTGAGACCACATTTGAAGAACTGGGTGTGATTCTGGGATCCTCAGTATAAGAAGACACACAGCTTCTGGAGCAAGTCCAGAGGAGGCATACAAAATTGGTCAGCAGTCTGGAGAATCTCTCCTATGAGGAAAGGCTGAGGGATCTGAGCTTGTTCAGATCAATTTCAAGAAGGGACCAATTAGACCAAAGGATGGGTATCAAGAGGATGGAGCCAGGCTCTCCTTGATTGGGCCAAGCAATAGGACAAGAGGCAATGGGCCTAAAATGTTACACAGGAAGTTCCATCTGAGTATGAGGAAAAATTTCTTTGCTGAGTGAGTGACTGAGCACTGGGACAGTTTGCCCAGAGGGGTTGTATGGTGTCTCTCACTGGAGATATTCAAGAGCCATCTGCACAAAATTCTGTGCCATGTGCTTTAGGATGACCCTGCTTGAGCAGGGACTTTGGACAAGATGACCACTGTAGTCCCTTCCAAACTGACCCAGTCTGTGATTCTGTTAATTTTTTTCCCTTTTAGGTAGAAAAAAAAATAAAATCACAGAATGCAATAAATAATGTAGCAAAGGTCATATAGACACTAAAATCTTTTCATTCACCAATGAATCTAAGTCATAGACTGGGAGTGGACTTGAAAATATGTTAAGTGCAGTAGTAAAAATATGCTGTCTTCTGATGTAAAACTGAGGCTCTGGAGGATAGTTTCAGCTTTCAAAAATTCTTTTAGCTTTCCCTTTAGGACCGAAATGATGGGGATGTTAAGGCATTTGTTTTTTTATTTATCAGACTATTTGACTTTCCTAAAGAAAGATAGAATTATTTTTTAAAGATTTCTGAAATATTTAAAGTTCTGTGGTGTGTCCTAGAACTTTAGACAGGTAAGCTTTATGGAATTTTTGAATATTCTTTTATTCAATCGATTGAATAAGATATTAAAGACAGTCCTGAATTTGAGTAAAGGATTAAAAAAACTATGTGCAACAGCAATCATGGTCCTGTTATCATTGCTGATGTATGGCTCACACTAAGTTCCCCTATATCACTAAGACATATAGCTGATTCTGCACCTCTTCACAACTAGTAGTGGGAAACTGGAAATATATGTCAACAAGCAGATGTTTAGGATGCAATTCTTGACAAAACAACGAGAAGGAAAAAAAAAATCATTTCAAAAAAATCAATCCAACTTCCAATTAGGAAACGTCCCATCTGGGAGATCCTGAGCCAGTGAATACTTCAGCAGATTAGAATGACTAGAATCCTTAATAGTTGGAAGCCCATTACAATGACCCTGAGAGATGTGCCAGCAGAGACTTCACTCCTAATCAACCAGAAATTTCATTGCACAAGAACTAAAAAAAGATTCAATCCTTTGTTGTGCAGATATAAAGGACAGCAGAAAGTTCAAATCTTCTCTTGGTGAGATTGTAATTGATATAAGCTCTGACATAAGCCTTGGGAAAACAGAAATAACAGTCCTAGGAAAAAAGCCCAATGCAAACCCAAACATAAAACAAACAGAAGAAACCCCAAAACCACAGACAAATAAATCAAAATGAAAAAAAATCCAACTCTTCAAACAAAGAAATCAAAGTGTGAAATAGGAATATAGCATGTTTTGAAATTGTCACATTATAGACCCTGAACATGTACCCATGACCTCCTTTTAAATTCTCAGAAAATAGGTTCCTTGAGCTCTGAAGCTCCTTACTATTTAATGAAGAAAGAAAAGACATTTAATAAGAATCAAGAATATGAGAATAAGTTCTAAAATTTGAAGATGATTGGCCTTGAATCCATCAGGAAATGGATTTTATCCTGAGACAAAAAGCTTAATGATTCAGTATCAGTTTTGGGTTTACTTAATTGATGCTATCATTGTAGGTGTAGACACTCTTTTGCAGTACCATATCACAACTTTATAACTGAGAGAATAAGAAATACAGAAGCTGGTTAAACAGCATCAAAGTGGTATAAGACCTAATTTTAGCATCCCTAAAAAACAGTTTTCCACTTGTGGGTGGACCCTATCTGGACATGAGGTACCCACCAAATATGCTCTATCACTCCCTTCCTCAGCTGGACTATAATCAAAGGCTTCTGGATCGAGATAAGGATGGGGAGAGAACATTGAGCAGTTGCCATCACTGGCAAAATACTCTTGACTTGGGGAAATGGGTTGAATTTATTACCAATCAAATCAGACTAGGTTAATAAGAAACAAGAACTAAAACTTAAAATACCTTCCTTTACCCCTCCTTTCTTCCCAGGCTCAACCTGACTCCAGATTTCTCTACCTCCTTCCCCAACAGCATGAGAGGACAGGAAATGGGGCTTGCAGTTACCTCATGGCATTTGGTCTCTGCTGCTCCTTCCTCCTCAGGAGAAGAAGTACTCAAACCCTTCTCCTGCTCCAGCATGGGATCCCTCTCATGGAAGACAGCTCTCCATTAACTTCTCCAACCTAAGTCTTTCCCATGGGCTGCAGATTTCCATGAGTTCCTCCTTCTCCACTGACGTTGTTCTCTACAGAGCCATTTCTCCCTCATATTCTCCATCCTCCTTGCTGCTGTAGTTGTTCTTGCACAGGAACTCTTCCCACACCTTGACTGTGTTTTCACAGAGGTACTGCCACCACCACTGACGAGTCTGAGGGTTGTTCAGTGGCAGGTCCATCTTGGAAACAGCTGGCATTGGCTCTATCAGGGATGGGGAGGACTTCTGATTTACAGAAACCTCCCTTGGATGCCTGTCACTATCAAAATATTGTCACATAAACTCAGCATAATGATGTAACACGGAAGCATTTTAAGAGTAGCTGGATTACTATCCAAGCAGCCATGTACTGGATTACTATTCTAGAACTTCATAAACATATTTGTGAATGACTTTCTTCTAATATTCAGCCTAATTTTATTCATGGATATTAGGCACACACAGTGTAATCCATAGGAAAAAATTTTAAATTGTTCTGCCATTGTCAATAAAAATGCTTATTTGCTTGAGAATAGGAAAAAAAATTTAAAATTAAATCTTAAAACCAGATGAGGTTCACAAATCTGTTTCTTTATCTCCGTATGATTTATTAGCAAAATTAATACAATTCTGCCTTGTGCAGTCCATGTACTGACACAGAAAATGCACTTCATTAAAAGAGATTAATCTAGTTAGCACCTCAGTAAGTAGCACAGACTTTAATGTTAGTTAATGTAAATAGCCTTCAAAATATAAAGTTTACATGGATTAAATATATTTTAAAATATTTTTTAATTGACTGGAACTTAGTAAAATTTGCATCTTATTCTATTTATATGTAGATGGCCTTATTACTGACACAAGTACTTAAATCTATGTTCCAGTAAAAATTTGGTATTACACTTTGTGGAAAAGTACTGTCTTTTAATTTAAAGACATTGCAATTTGGATGAGATTAGAATATTTACTTCTCTCTGCATTTAATTATTTTTTTCTTCACATTACTTCTCCATGCTGTTTTGTTATTTTACAGCTATAACTTTGCCGTACCAATATTTTCTTTTTTTTCTTTTTTCTCTTTTTTTTTTCTTTTTGTTGTGTTTGTCTGCTGAATTGATAATTTCATATTGCTTTGGATAGCTTCTCAGAAGAACTATGTTTTATGAATTATCCCTTCAGTAATCTCCTTGAGTAGTATTTAAAGAACTTACTGGGCACAGCAATTCTGTAATTATTCTTTCTCACTGCTTGATAAATGTTATGTGGCTAACTTTGCTTTTAGGTATTGAAGCACCCAAATTTCTGAAACTAAGTTAGGGATTTACTTTTGCCAGTGAGTATCTATGACATTGTAATGTCTCCAAAATTATTTTCAATGTCTGGAAAATGTGTTTGAAATGTGGTGTCTTGATAGGTGTGTAAAACTTCTGGCTGTATATTTCAAGGGTGTATTTATGGAGAAAGTAACAGCATGACTTGGATAACTCTTAGTATTGGAACTGTTTGAGTAATCTTCATTTTTTAATAATTGCTGCAAAGCATATCTGGATGTAACAACATTTGCAGTTTGAGATCTAAAACACAGTTCTTGCACCTAGCCCTGAGAGGATTCTCATGTGCCACAATCATCACCCTTTGATTGCCTTATTTATTTCCTGAAAGCACCTCTTTCAGTCTCCCTTTCAAGTTCCTCTAGGTTTGATAATTTCTTCTAAATGTCTCTCTTTTGTAACATCATTACATCTTTCTGAGAAAGGCACTCTGGAGACTTACGTTCAAACAATCTCTCATATTAAAAGAAGAGTTTCCAGTAGCCACGTACAGTGACAGTTCTTGTTTTTCATGCTTTGTTGAGGGAATTATCTGTGGTCCTTTATGCTCACAAATAACAAATATTGTAAACCTTACTTCTCTCCTGGAAGTAAGATTAAAATACTGCCTCTCTTGTTTTCTTGTGTTTTATCTTGATGATGTCCTTATTTTGAATATGTTTAAGTACTGTACTTTCTCAAGTACTAGTCATGCAGTTCTCCAGAAAAATGTGAACGTAGTCTTTTTTTTAGATACTAACAGTAAAAGAAAATAAATGTGCATAATCATGTCTTGAGTGATCCTTGCTGTTGATGACATAAATGAGAAAAAATTTAAGGAGGCAGGAAAAGCAGAGAGGGAAAGAAAAGGGAGGGAGAGACACACAATTTCTTTCTTGCCAAAGAGCAACATGAATTTTTGACCACGAATCAGCAATCAGGAAATATGCAGGTAATGTGTGATTTATATATATTATTTTCTGAGCAGTATATCGAGTCTCAGTACTATTTCATCCAACAATTTTTACTGGAGGAGCGTTTGGTGAGGCACTGGAACAACCTAGGGACAAGCAGCAGCAATCTGGGAGGGCAGTTTATCACCTACTGGTAGATGCTTTGATAGAGTGCTCATCCACTTCTTCACTACCCATTCTCAGTAGTCATGGAAATACTGCAGCCTGGAGCAATGACCACAGAGAAGATCTGATTCACTCAGCCAAGCCCTGCCAAAATACAGCAATTTCAGTGTGCTTTCAGAGGGCACTTGATGTAGTTCTGAGGTCTTGCTTAAAATAAATCTAAACTTATATGTCTTTATAATTAGTTTAACACAAGTCTGCGTGATAACAAAATGCCACCAAAATATACATCCTGTCAACTGAACATGGGAGAACATCAGGGTTTCACACAGAAATCAGAACTCATCCTAATAAAACTCAATGGGAAGCCAATTCTAATCACACAATTTAATTTTGGTCCTGAGATTAAAAACAGGGGGAAAACTCACAATTCATTAATTCCTGCAGGAAACCAATTCGAGATTTAGGATCTGAAAGACAAAAAAAAGTAGAAGTGCGATAAAAAAAATACCTGAAATCAAATATAAATTGCACGTTTGTATTTAAAATACTACTTTTAAAAATAGAGGTTACTTTCTACTTAATGCCAACAATTGTACTGTTCCAAATATGTATACCCTTACAAACTGAAAAATCAGATATTATTACAGAAAGAACATTATCCAGTACTTTTAAAATGAACTGTTGCTTAAATGGTTCAAATTGACACATATTCATGAAAGATATACACAGAAACTCAAATATTACTGGAATAGAAAATGTAAACTATACACCTCACATACTGAAAGGTTAAGATAAAAATATATTCACCTTGCTAAGTTTGGGAGGGCCAGAATTTTCTCTTGGTTTTTATTTTTTTCCTATGACTCTTCTTGTAGTGTGTGGTTCAAGTGAAGCTTTAATCAGTGTTCAGAGATTAGATTTTAGTATGTGTGGGAGGTTTATCCTACCAAAATGCACTGACAAATAGTATTTGGCATTTCTATAGATTACGTGGTTTTTACCTGTGTATAAACAAAAACACAAAATAAAATGTTATAGTGTTATCTCAAGGACAACCCCTGCATGGTATATAAACAACAAAATCCTTTTCTCATGCTTGACAGAGATCAGAAAGTTTCTGCTACATTCGATCCCGATTTTTATATACACAAATATGAAATTCCAAGTACTTTTCATGTTGTTAAAGACCTTTCAGCAAAACTTTTTTCCCTGTTTGTCATGTGAAAAGGGGAGAGTTCTTTGACCCTTATTGTGGGGAGATTTCCTCAGCCCTTAGAGTTTGATTTGTCTGTCAGCGCCCCAGGAAAGGTGAGACCCTTGTGCCTGACCAGTCTGTCAGTGTCCTGTTGCAGGGATACTTCACTGAGCAGAACTGGATTGCAGAGTGGTTTGATTGGCTTAGTCAGAGACACACACCAACAGTATAAAGGAGATCTCTCCACAGATCATCTCACTTTATGACCCCTCAGTGTGTCTCACACTTTATTTGAGTATGTTACCTGCTGCTGGTGACTGCTAGCACCCATGAGGGACTCACACTAACAGTTTATGAAATACTCTTTCTCAATAGAAAATTGTGACAGGTTAAGATTTGGGGATTCCTGGTAATCCAGGGATTCCTGACTGCAAAAGCATATTCAAAGCAATACACAGACCAGCTCTAATCCCCAATAAAATTATTCAGCACGCATAGAGTGTGGTTCTCACCCAGCAGGCATCCCTACAAGGTAGAAGAGAGGTTCAGCCCATTGATTGATCCCAGCAGTTATGATGGAGTTTTCCCTACCCATTCTCAACTTACTTTTATACTATTTCTTCATATTTAGGTGGAGCTTGATCCACTCCAGTCACACTTTGTGATTCATTGGTGCAAAATTCTCTCTCTTCTCTCTTAAAGACATAGTCCATGAGGTCTAGAGGGTATGCTCAGTGAGGGGGGTCGTACCTTGAAGGAAGGTAACTTTGGTATGGAGCTGTGTGTTAATATTACAATTAGGTTATAATGAACCTAGTTCATTCAAGGAGAAAGATTTCACCACAGTTGTTGGCTCAGCAGCAGGACAACTCCTATCTCCCCTAGTTGACAGGTGCTATGCAGTTTATCAGATGCCAAAAACCACTGAATTCCTCTCCCTGCAAGGATTTTAGCTGAGCCTGGCCTTGATGTTCCCACTCCACTCCACCCTCATTCCATCCCCCTTAGCAGGTGCTTACATTTGCAGATTATGAGTATGGGGAGTCAATGTCGATTAGGTCTCAAGTGTGCCAGGGAGTAGCAGCTGCATTTTACCCTGTAATTCCTGTATCATTATAATTTCTGCTGGGAAGTGAATATTATTTCTCAGTTTTCTCTAACTTTACCCACTAGAGGTAAAAAAAAAAAATGAAAAAAAAGATTTAAGCTTCCAAAGATGGATTTAAAATTATGCAAGTCAAGAAAAAAAGTAAAAAAGTCCTTGCACATCTCAGAAGTGTTAAAACTCAAACCAACTCCTTAATGGACTGCAGACTTTTAAATTGTCTATATACAGCTTGTAGGCATTTATGTTCATGGGACTAGGAATACATACATATTTAATGGGTACCTACTACAATGTACCCAAATAACACACCTAGCAGGAGGAATGCACCATTAGATATCTGCTAGAGAGTAGAACAGAAAGAGTTTGATTTGATGTTCTCCAACGTAAGTGTTTACTTCTCTACAAATTCACTGAAGTCTCCTCTACATGTCTTTGAAAATTTCTTGGTCCTCCTAAATTAGGATTTACAGCTCTATTCAATGATTCAAGAGGTATCTGGAATACAAAATCTTTAACTGCATTCAAAGTCCAATTTCCTCATCTTCTTTCTGAGTTTACTCATTTAAATAGGTATTGTGAATGAAAACAGAAATGGTAAAAATAAAAAAACAAGCATATTCTTCAGAGAGAGTACAACATACAAGATAAACTTCTTAGGGAAGAGTGGCCTGGCGATGTGGTCTTTGTTTCCATGGCTGCTTCTGCTTTTCAATATTTAATGTAAAATGAATTCACCTGTCAGGGATTAGGATCTCAAATGCCTCTTCCATTCTCTTTCAACTGAAAGACTCCCTCTGGCAGCAATTCAAGAAGCAAATTGTCAAGGGGGCAAAAGAGTATACGAGGGACAGTGATCAGCTGTTCTACCTAGAGCTCAATCCAGCAGTTTCTGCTTCTAGTACTGCTGAGAGCAGAAACACATAGACTTTCTTGCCTTCTCTTTCTACAGGTCCCTCCTTGACAGTCCATCCATTGTGCTTTGGCCTCTGAAAGTCCTGTTTTAGATTTTCTCCTAAATTCCTGCAGTACAAGATTTTTGATCATGGCCATGAAAATTCTTGCATAAACTGCTATCCAACAGAAAGCTAGGATTTCCAAAATAATGTAAGCTGGCTTTGCCTGCTGGTAGTTGTCCCTTTTTTGGATTTACAACTCTGAGGCTAGTCCATGAATGAATGTCAGGTTACTGACTGATCCAATGTATCACAAAAATTCACCAGCTTCATAACCTGATCTCACAGAACACACCATTCACAGTGTAACCAAAAAATGTAAAAAAAAACCCTAAAAAACCAAAAAAATTAAGAAAACCCCAAACAACACATACCAAAACCCAACAATGAAACCCAAACTCCAGCATTTACCATACTTCTCTAATGAAAGCTCAAAACACCATTAGTCAATCTTCTGTAGAGCCAAAAAAGTTTTTCAGATATTCAGGGAATACATTCAATGTAACTCACAGAATGACAGGATAACTCAGAATGAAGAGAATCATAGTCAAAACTTCTCAGATCAGGGGGAAGTTGTAATATTAGATCAGATTGCTCAGACATTTATATAGTTGAGCAAACAGCTAAGGATGGAAAACAATTGGGGAAAAAGTCTTTCTTTAGACAATGTGCTTCAAGGCTTTACTATCCACACGACGAAGACATTTCTCCTTATGTCCAGTTTGTTGGACATTCCTCCTGTTTTTTATGACAACTCTCATTTCAATGAATATCCATTGTCTCTTCCCTCCCTGCCTTCAACTGCTGTGATGAGCCTGGCTCTGTCTACTTGATGACTTTCTCCCTAATATTAGAAAGGTACTGTTCAGCTCACTTAAAGCTGCCATTTTTTTCAGCCAAGGAAGTCCCTTGCCTCTTCTCATCAAATATTATCCTGTTAAATTGATAAATAAATGATGGCTTTAATTCTTCCATTTTAGTGTTTAGAGCATCCATTTTATATTCCAAAGCTGTCTTTAGGGGAATATGAAAGCTAGATTAATGAGAAAATCAGAAATTAGGGAAGATGTATAAACATACATGTTCAGACACTGTGATTTGACCAAAAGAAAAGAAATTGAGCGATTGGCTAGAGTGAAATTATCAGTCACAGAACTTTTCATGGTGCAATTCTGTGTTTTGTCCCAATTTCTTATTTAAGTTAATAAGTAATGAATTATATAAAGTTTTGTATTATGCCATTCCAGCTGAGTCTATAAAAGAATCATGGTTTCATCTTTTCTCTACGTTGTGGTCGTAAGTATTTTCTAGTGCCCTTTGTACAAAAATATTCAAAAGTGCTTTAGTTTGCATAAGCCCTTTTAGCATTATAAAATTTCCTGCCTTCTCCCTTATTTGCCAGTGTGTGCTGGCCTTGGCTGAAATAGGGCTAATTTTTTCACAGTAGCTAGTATGGGTCTGCGTTTTGGATTTGTGCTGCAAACTGTGTTGGTAACACAGGGATGTTTTTCTTATTGCTGAGCAGAACTTAGAGTCAAGGCCCTCTCTGCTCCTCACCCCACCCTGCCAGCATGGAAACCAGGGTTGCACAAGGGGTTGGGGACACAGCCAGGACAGATGACCCCAACTGACCCAGGGGATATCCCAGAGCATGTGGCATCATGCTTAGCATGTGAAGCTGGGGAAGGAGAAGAAAGAGGAGGAAATTCAGAGGGATGGTGTTTGTTTTCCCCAGTGAACATCAGGGGTGAAGGAGTCCCTGCTTTCCAGGGAGGGCTGAACCCCTGTCTGCCTATGGGAAGTGGCGAATTAATTTCTTGTTCCGATATGCTTACCCAGATTTGCTTTTCCTATTAAACGGTTTTCATCTCAACCTATGAGTTTTCTCACTTTCACTCTTTGTATTCTCTCCCCTACCCCACCACTGGGGAGTGATCAAGCAGCTGCATTGGCCTTAGTTGCCCCACAGGAGTCAACCATGACTGAGAGAAGGGAAAGCACTTAAAAAAGTACTAACTTAAAATGATTTTAAAAACCACACTTTTGAGATTGAAAGATTCTGTAAGCCATTTCACAGTAGGGTGAGACTGCACCTTACATTTCACCCCTAGTCACATATTTCTGGGTTTTTTTGTATTGAGAAATGGATATGAAATCATATTCATTTTAGGAATAAGTACATCATTTATAAAAAAGCCTAGCTGCATTTACATTTAGCAACTGTGTTGTGAAATCCCTGATAGTTAAAAGAAGTTCCCATAGACAGCTGAGAATGAATCATAAGAGAAAGTCTGTAACATTCTCCTGTCTTTGAAGACTTTATATTCTGCACTGGAAATGCTTTTAGCCAACATAAACTGTCAATTTCTGATTTTAAATACAGCCATCCAGCTGAAAGTGCATTCAAAACATTGTTTAAAAAAAATACTCCTTTTTGCTTTGTACTTCCAATTTTAAAGGTGTGGGTATCAAAGGAGTAAGAGCCTACAAAAGAGCCCTGTAAACTGTGTTACACAGTAAGAAGCCCATACCTGAAGGGAGTCAAGAAGAATCCTGTAAGTATTCTTGATCCACATTTCTAATGAAGGGTCACAGTGGAAATGTTTATAGTTCTGACACCCTCTGGCTAGGGTCATATGGTTCTGCTAGGGATTGCTGAACTGAGTAGCCCAGCAAAACCAAGGCTGATTCAGCTGCAGCAGCAAGACTGGGCACACTTTCTCAATATGCACACAGACAAATGCATGTATTTTGTAAACATATGTGTTCCTCTGGCGTGCACACAGATCAGCACAGACAGAAAACACAGCATTCATACAATTACAAACAACATCCATGGCCTTATCCTGTTCCACTCACAGGCTGAGCAGGCTGAAGCTGCATTGGTGAGAAATATGTCTCTGTACATCTCTATAGATATTGTGTCTATATCTGTACCACACACGTTTCCCCAGGAGCTGCACTTACAGGCCATGTGCTAATTAGCCCTTATGTCCTCATTGTCCCAGCTGCTGGCACCCAGGTACTCAAAGCCCCAAGGCACACAGATATACATGCACATGTGTAAACCCCAGCTGGAGTAGGCATCTGACAGGGCTTGTGGCCCTATGGATTGGGCAGCCCAGGCTGGAGCACATTTGCTGGCAGGATTTGTGACCCCATGGGATGTCCATGCTGGAGCAGTCAGCTCCTGAGGGACTGCACCCGGTGGAAAGGATCCAGGCTGGAACAGTTAATGAACAGCAGGGCCTGTGGAAAGTACTCGTGTCCTGAAGTTTCTGATGGTCTCCTATAGGACAAACCCCATGCTGGAGCAGGGGAAGAGTGTGAGGAGTCCTCCTCCTGAAGAGGATAGAGAGACAACATATGATGAACTGATTAGAGCACCCATTTCTCATCCCTCTGTGCTGCTGGGAAGGCGATGGAGGCAGAGAAAATTGGGAGTGGGGCCCAAGAAGAAGGGAGGGGTGAGGGAAAGTGTCTTTAAGATTTATTTTTTATTTTTCATTATTCTACTTTGATTCGATTGATAATAAATTAAACTAAATTCCCCAAGTATCTTTGCCCATGACAGTAATCACTGAGTGAGCTATCCCTGTCCTTATCTTGACCTGTGACCCTGTTTCCAGTTGAGGAGGGGAGTGATAGAGCAGCTTTGGTAGGCACCTGGCATCCAGTCAGGGTCAACCTACCACGCTCTCCCCAAGTACCCCATAAAAATTCTTGTACATGCCCAAAATATTTTTCCTCTGGATTCCATACTGTGTCCCATACACCTAGGCAGTCACCACACTCATGTGAAAGGTGACCTGGAGAGAAGCTCTCACTGTCTCATCACGGTGGCTGTAACCTAATCCATGGGAAGGAAATGCTCCTGGGACAGACCTGGAAGACCCAGAAATGGAATTTTTCTCTGACCCGTTTGTTGAGGTTCGTCCACCTGTCCTTGTGCCTCTGTGTTCCTCTGTCCAGGTAGATCAGAGCCTTTTATCATAAAACTTGCCTCTGGAGGGACCTCAATTAAAATTGAGATCCCCTAAGAGACATTTTGCATCTTTTCTCCCCTCCTAAAACATCTAAGCATCTATCTGGTATTTCAATAAGGGGTTATGTCTTTTTTGTGTTCATAGACATGCTATAATATATGCCTATTGAAATTGTGGAACAACTGGCTCTATGGATCTCAACAACATTCCATCAGGTTCACAAGTCAGACACTCATTATTGATATTACTTTCACAGTAGAGAAAAGAAAACATACTATTAGTCCATTTTTCCTTAGGGGTTAAAGTAGGAAATCTAAATTAATTTTCCTCTTCATGGTAAGACTTGAACCTAAAGAGGTCCTAAACCCACAGAAAAAAAAAAAAAAAACTACACTGAAGAATAAAATACCTGCTAAATATAAATAGTCAAAAACACAACCAACTGAAACATCCCTGCAAAATAACTGAAGGGTTTGCTACCATAAAAAAATGTAAACACTTCAAGTTACAAGGTTACTAGAAGATAAATTCATATACCCTTATCTATACTTTGTGTTCCCCAAACCTGTCACTTCAATGATCTGAAAAATAGAGAAGGTTTTTTTGCTCTTTGGATTGCCAAAATTCCAGTATTACCCTAGGAAAAAAAAAAAAAAAAAAAAAGTCCTATCTACAAAACCATAGGACATGCAGACTTCCCCAAAAATGAAATTCAGTCTGGCTTATTCACATGGTCAGTTGGGATTTTTTTGGGGAACTCTTAGCTGAGACAAAATCATCCACTTCTAGGCAGATCCTCATTTCTCTACACCTTCCGGTAAGCACCTGAAATTTACAGTTCTGTTTTCCTAAAAATTGCTTTATATGGAGGTGAAAAATCATTAAACCATAAAGATTAAAAAAGAATATATGACCATTTAGCTTCCTACTATGGACTTTTTAGGCATGCTCTGAAGATGTCTTAAAACTGTTTAAGGACATAGTTAAAAGGGAAAGGGGGCATAATAAAAAAAAAACAAACCACAAACCTCTTTTCTTGTCTTTGTCCTTTGAAGATGAATAACCAGCTCAGATTTTGCTCTTACATATAGAAAGAGGAATGGAAAAGTGAATTAATATACATATTAATCCGGAAGCAATCAGATAGATGGCTGTTGGGTATTTTTAACAGAATGCTGGGATGGAGAGGGAGAGGGAGAGGGAGAGGGAGAGGGAGAGGGAGAGGGGGAGGGGGAAAAAAGGAAGACAGAAGAGGGGAAGAAAAAGGAAAAACAAAAACCAGAACAAAGAAAATTGAAGAATAGTGATTTCTGCATTAATAGAGGTGGAAGAAACTCGATAAAAGAATCAGAGTATCAGGGATCCCATACAGAAGTCATAAAACATAAACATAACAGAAAAGTGTTCATTTTGCACTGAGAGCAAGCCTCAATACATACAGCAACAAAATCACCTTAATACCTCCATCTTCAAACATGACATGTGCTCATCAATGACTAGAAAAATCACGGGTTAATGTTTGCTGCTAGAATTGCTTCAGTTCTATTATCAAACTCTGATAGTATATCAAATAGAACATATTACTTTGCACCAGTACATTCTTTTCTCCATTAAGGCTATGGTTCTTTGTATTGGCTGATCTGGAGTTCATTTTCCCATAGCAGCCCTCACCTCAAAGCTGTGCTATGCTTTGCACTGGAAAGGAGCTGATAACACTGCAGTGCTTTGGCTGCTGCTGGGCAGGGCTGGGACAGCACCAGGGCTGCCTCCCAACATCCCAGCCCCATCAGGGGGCTGGGGGAGGGAAAGGTCTTGGGAGCTGACCCAAATTAACCAAAAGGATATTTCATACCATATGACATCAGTGTCTTAGGTTACATTGTAAGATGTATTCTATCACCAAAAGTATGTATTCTATCACCATCTGTTAATATCAGGTGGGGCAGTGTTCTTTATCTCTTCCATGACACATTCCTGATAACTCCCCCCAGAGGGATATCTTCTGTTAATGGGCTATCAAGCCTCACTGCATGACTCATAAAATTACATCATCCCATTGTGAGATGCTCTGCCCAGGGGGAGGAAACAAGCATTCC